>JAABKJ010001148.1:0-31501 GCA_011634705.1 Andricus grossulariae | reverse complement strand
AAAAGTATTTTTTCACTGTAAAAAAAAGGTACCTGGAAAAATTAACTTTTTTGTCCTGGAAAACCGGGAAAAGTCCTCGCATTTTTTTTTGAAGAAACGCTAGACCCTCTGAGTAAATGAAAGCGAAGGATGCTAACTCAGCTTCTAATCAAGCTGGAAGGCTCTACTGAGGCTTAAAATTTTCCAAAAAAATTAACAAATTCATTAGTTAAGTTTTGAAACTTTTAATTACATCAATAACACGCTATCACACATTATGATTTTCCGTTTCTTTTTGGGTCTGGAGGCACAAAAGAAGTCGATGATACTCTCAGCGGTTTCCAGGGCATCGGTGTCCTACTCGATCCTTCCTCCTTTTTTTCTTTAACTTTCGTACATCTGGTATAATGTAACGCGCGGGTCAACCATCTTTGACAATAGTGGACGGTAGCCCCTTCAAGGTATCGATAACAATTGAAGTCGACTACCGTAGAAAAAAAAGCAGAAGAAAATAATATGCAATAGCCTTCCAGCTTGATTAGAAGCTGAGATAACATCCTTTGATTTTATTTACTGATGGCACCAAAGTTATAAATATTTTTGAATTTTTCAAAAACGTACGCATAAATAAAACTTTAAGGTAACTTCTCGAGTTTATGCAAAAGATTTCATGCATTTTTCTACGAAATACAACGGTCGAAAGTTGACCAAGTTACAAAAGGTGCTTTTAACCACGTTTTTTCACCTTCACTGCACATCTGTATCGCAAGTTATGGACGCATCGCGATCAAATGATATTATACTTTTTCGTAATAAAATGAGGACTGTCAACATTGCAAAGTGTTAATTTGTGTGTGTGTGTGTGTATGTGTCTGTAAAAGTGAGGAATGGCGAACGTAAAAGCAAAAAGTATGACTATAAAATGATGGTAGAAGGCATCACCGGAAATAATGTTGC
The DNA here is from genome assembly GCA_011634705.1 of Andricus grossulariae. Taxonomy (NCBI): domain Eukaryota; kingdom Metazoa; phylum Arthropoda; class Insecta; order Hymenoptera; family Cynipidae; genus Andricus; species Andricus grossulariae. The sequence goes on along the minus strand of JAABKJ010001148.1, from coordinate 30,565 downwards.
TCTAATTTTTTTTCATAATACTAACCCTGAAAGTCAAGAAACCACCCTCTATAGGTGGTTGAGAACTTACGATGTACTTATTTTATCCTCAATATTTTCGACATATAATAATTGAAAATGACCTTTTGAACAGTAAAAAGTTTGCGAGTGATAGCGAACCACCCTTATACTTTTGAAAACCACTCTCTTAGAACGATATCTTGCTTCCCTCTGTAAAGAATAGAAAGTTATATTCGGTTTCTTTTGCTTCCCTTATAGAGGAAGCTTTGTAATAGTAATAATTTCGAAAACAAATTAATTCGTTTATATTAATCGTTCTTCAATTAAAAAACGTATGTTTTAAAAATGAAATTGTGTAAAGAACTGTGAAAGAAGCAAAATATCGTTCTAATTCTTAGTATTTAAAAATTTAAACGTAGTTTTTTCTCAATGGCATACATGTTAACTTCTACAAGTTAATTTCAAATCATTCGAAGCAAAAAATATCTAGCGTATGTGAAAACAGATTTTCCACTTTTAGGGGTAGTATTCTGAAAAAATTAAAGAGATTTTACGATGCTTTAAAAGATATCGAAGAATTAATTGCTCGGATTTTTGGTGCACACTAGATTTTAAGATTGCAATATTGAAAGATTGTAAGATTGCAAGATTGAATGAGATTGCAAAAGCTTGCAAAATATTGCAGACGATTCAATGGATTGATGGAAATTTATTATATAGAAAACAATCATAGGATATTGAACGTTAGAATAAATAATACCAAAATATTGAAGGAATATAATGTAAAAAGTAGAAAACCTACAAAGGAAACTAAGAAAAATGTTTGTTTTTATAAAAAAAAAAAGACTTTTTTTTATATGGGGTCGAAGAAATATTCTTTTGATTCTAAGAAATATTTGTTTGATGCAAATAAAGTTTATTTGATTCAAACACACCACTGTTCAACTCAAACAAATTTCATTTGACTCAAACAAATTCTATCTTTGATATAGGGCCAAATAAATGTTTGTTCGATTCAAATAAACATTTTTCTAAGTGCGTATGAAATCACACAAAAATGCGATTCTGCACAAATATATTTTACACAGCAAAAACTTGTAAATTTTTATTTATATCTTTAAGATCTCTTTAAATTTAATTAAGGTTCAAATGAAAACCTGTCGTAATCTCTTGAAATCCTATAATACCTTTGGAAATATTTCTAAATCGATTTAAATATTTCATATATATTGAAATCATTTAAAGTCCATTGAACTTTGTAATATTACCCACAATTTTAGAAACATTTGCAGGTCATGTAAATCTTAATCTACTCTCTTTGAATTGTTAAAATCCGTAGAAATCCCTTGAAATGTAGGGAATCGCTAAAAATCCCTCGAAATTTAATCAAATTTCATTTATTTTCCAAAGTTCGCTAGAAATCCCTTGAAAACTTCAAAAATCCCACTAAATTCTTTTAAACCCCTTGACATTTTTTACATGTTTTAAAATCCTTTAGAATCCCTTAAAATCTCTTGAAATCTTTCGAAACTGTGAAAATCCATTTAAAAATGTATAGATCATTTGAAAGCTCTTAAATATAATTTAAGTTAAATTTATTCATTAGAGTTCTCTGAAAACGTTCTTTTTTGATCCCTAGAAATCTTTGAAATCCTTGAAATACTTGGAGAATAGCTAGGAATCGCTTGAAACTTCATATCAATTATTCTCCATAGTTCACTAGAAATCGCTTGAAACCTTTGGAAGTCCTACAAAATACTTTTAAATCCCTTCACATCTTTGGAAAACGTGAAAATTCTCTAAAATGCTTCGAAATGTTTAGAAATTATTTGAAATCCTTTGGCATCTCCTAAAACCTCTTGATGTTTGGAAATCTTTAAAATTTCTTGAAATTTTTATGAAATCTGACGAAATTGCTCAAAATTCATGGAAATTCTCTGAAATTCAAACTAAATCAAACTTACAAAAATCTCTTGAAATTTTTGAACTTGCTGGAAATGCCTTCAAATTTTATTTTATTTTATATATTTTCCCAAATTATCTAGAAATATCTTGAAATCTTTCAATGCTCGGGAAGTTTGAATTATTAATTATATTAGTTATTATTAATTAATTGGATGAAGTTCTCTGAAAAAAACACCTTTTGAATCCTTATAAATCTTTAAAATCCTTCAATCTTGTGAAATTCCTTGTGATGCAATAAAATCCCTTGAATTCGATAGGAATCCATCAAATTTTATTTTATTTATATTCCCAGTTTAACTAGAAATATCTTGAAATCTTTAGAAATCCTACAAAATTCTTTGAAATCCCTCTTGAAATCCTTTCAAATTCCTAAGTATGCCTGGAAAAGTTTGAAAATCTTTAAAATCCTCTAAATGTCTTGAAATTAGTCAAATCATCTGATAAATCATGTGAAATTCCCAGGGAGTTTACAAAACTCGAGTAAAATCCCGTAAAACATCTTGAAATCTGTAATATCTTTCAAAATTTCATCAAAAATGATGAAATATTTCAAATCCTCTGAAACCGGTAAAATCCCATAAAATCTGGCAAATCCATTAAAATTTTTCAAAATGCCCTCAAGGCCTTGAAATTCCTTATATATTTAAAATTCGTTGAAAACTTACTGAAATCTATTAAAAACCCTTAAACTCTGTTAAAAGCGTCTGAAATCTTTGCAAAAATCTCTTTTTGAACTCATTGCCAATCTATAGTAATTCTTTATAATTTTATGAAACCTTTTAATTTATTTTAAAATTGCATATGAGTCACTTAAATATTGTGAAAATCTTTGAAATCTTGAAATTTGGCGAATACCGTAAAAATTTCTTCAATCTTAGAAATCTTTGAAATCTTTTCTACAAACATTTTTTTATTTTTTTTAGCGTTTCTGAATAATAATTATATAAGAAGGATCTAATTTTATTTTTAGCACAAAACAATTATTGCAGTAAGCAGTTGCTTTCGCTTTATGAAAGTCGAATAAAATATTCGATATTCAAATAGTATCTAATTTATACTTTTAAATAATCTGAATTATATTTTGAATACCGAAATTTTACGTTTATGACTGACTCGGTTTTTATTGATATTCTTCTTTTTTGTATACTCCTTGCATCACAAAAATCACATTACATACTAAATGAAACTCTCTGAAAATCCCCTTTTTTCCATGGAGATAAGAACAGAACGAAATGAGCAATAAAAGTAGAGATACAGTAGGATGGCGGAAGATTGAGACATGAAAAAGTAAATTTATTGTCAATCAGGCTTTATTTGCTTTTGATAGCCCTATCCAGAAAATCTCAATATTACATAATCTTGTTTACTATTTTTAGAAACTTTTCAGGAATGATACGTATACTTGTATAATTTTGTGTGTGCATAACCTGCTCATATAAGTTCATATCCGCTTTCAAAGAAAAGGAAGATGTAGCAACATAAGATAAGAGGGCGGATTACACTCTCGTGTTTTGAGTTTTATGTAAATTTTAAACATGAGCTCTTTGACGTAGGAATCGTGCATCCTAAACGTAACCGTCCGCAAACTTTCTTCGATTAGAAAGTACGGAATTCTCTCAGCTCTCGCGAAAAGTGGGAGTGAAGGAATTTTCCCTTACATTTTAGCCCTCGTTAGTTCTCTTCTCTTGATGCATTTTCACTCGTTGAATTTGCGCCTATAGTTCGCGTCTAGTTTCTCAGCAATTTATGCTCTATTCAGTTTTTGGTGCAAATACAAATTATATCACTTAAATGTAATCAAAAATGTTTTTAAGAAAAGCTAATGTCGTCATTGATAAACTAATACAGAGTAAGATTCTTATTTGGCAAATTGTTTAGGAATCAAAGAATAAAAAAGACTCGTTGATTCAAGACGAATTGATTGACCTATTATGTTAATGAAACCTTTTTTTAAATGGAAAATGGTTAATGCTTGCTCTATAAGGGACCAAAACTTACGATAAAAATTCTCATAAATTCGTTAGACTGGAAATTTAAGAAAAATTTTCAGCTCTGATTTTTCTCTTTGTAATATATTTTCCTTTTTTGCCATGCAAGTTATCTGAGAATTTACATTTAGATTTTTTTCATCTACGTAGTACAGAGTATAATTACAAAGCATTAAGAGCCATAAGGACTCTGTTTTCATGTATTTTGCTGGGAACCTTGTCTCATTTATGCGAGTGCACTGGAATAGGTGAATCAGCAATAACATTTACTCGAGACCGGTGGCTGACTAAACACAGACTTTACTACTCGCATGCTACTAACGCCTCGGTGCCCAATTTCTCTCATGCATATATTATGTATATCTAAATAAAAGCTCGACGAGAAGATTATGTATTAGCTTTTCAATGCCAGACATTCACTCCGTATTTCCTAAAATTAAATTTTAATATATTCCATCCTTAGTAATAAAATTCTGATATCAATTGAATTTAAAGTTAGAAAATTCCGGAGAGAAATAGGGTGAATTTTCACGAAAATAGGGGAATACATTCTTTTGAATAAAATTAACATAGGTACCATATCGAACTCAATATGAAGCGCTCGAAATCAACGAAATAATTGAACTGAAAAAAAAATTCTTTTGAACCAAATATTTGAATTTTCAACCTAAAAAGATGAATTTTAAGCCCAATTATCGTATTTTCAAAAAACAACTTTAAATTTCAACCAAAAAGGTTTAGATTTTCAGCAAAGTTATTGAATTTTCGAGAAAAAAGACACATTTCTTAGAAAACAGTTGAATTTTCCGCAGAAAAGTTTATTTTCAACCACGAAAGCCGAAGAGTTGAGTAGTTAAGATAAAAAGTGGAATATTTTAGAAATTAGTTGAATTTCAAACCTGGAAAGATGAATTTTCAAGAAACAAGTTAATTTTCAACCAAATATTTGAACTTGAAAAAAAAATATTTACGAGCAAATAGTTGAACTTTCAAGCAAAAGGGACGAGTTTTCAACTAAATAGTTAAATTTTCCACCATATCGTCGAACTTTCAACCTAAAAAGGTAAACTTTAAACCAAATGTTTGAATTTTCAAACAAAAAAGATTGAGTTTAAAAGAAAAAGAGTGTATGTTTCAATCAAGTAGTTGAAGTTTCAAAGCAAAAAGACGGATTTTTTAGTAAACAGTTGAATTTTCAACGAAGAGGTTTATTTTCAACCATGAAAGACGCATTTTCAGCCAAGAAAGATTACTTTTATACCCCTAAAAAAATATTTCCTATAAAAAAAGATGAACGTTCAACAAAACAGTTCAATTTCGACTAAAACGATAACTTTGAACAAAATAGTTACATTTTTATCAAGATAGTTAAGTTTTCAAGTCAAGAAGACCGATTTTTTATTAAGCAGTTGAATTTTCAACAAACAAGTTAATTTTCAACCAAACAGTTGAAATATCAGCAAAATAAATTTTTAACCAAATTGTCAAATTTTCAACCTAAAAAGATCACTTTTAAGCCAAATGGTTGAAATTTTACACAAAGAAGTTTAAACAATAACACAAAAATATGAATTACTATCTAAAAAAAAGAATGTCAATTAAAAAGACAAATGTGTTATCAAACAGTTGAATTTTTAAACAGAAAAGTTGAATTTTCAACAAAAAGGTTGATTTTTCACCAAGAAAAACAAAGTTTTCATCCAGAAAAATTAATATACAATTCAAAAAGACGAGTTTTGAACAAAATAATTGATTCCTCGACAAAAAAAATTAATTTTCAACCAACCAATTGCAATTTTAACCAAAAAAATTATATTTCTACCAGAAGAGAACAAAGATACGGATTTTAACAAGATTCAAATTTTCAAAAAAATAATTAAATTCTTAACAAAATAATTGAATTTTGAACCTAAAAAAATGAATTTTCAACCAAATATACGAATTTTCGAACAAAAAAGATTGAAATGCAACAAAAATGAATTTATTTTTCAACCAAATAGTTGAATTTTCAAGCGAAGAGAACGAAATTTCGATAAAAAAAGTAACCTTTTTAACAAAATAGATTAATATTCAACCAAATAGTAAAATTTTTCACCAAAAGTGATGAAATCTGATACAAAAAAAAATTAACTTTCAACCAAAAACAGTTGGACGTTGTTATTGGATTCTATTAATCCAGTTCGCATTGAAGCGAAAAAATGCGAAAGGGGGCAAAGGGGGAAGTTTCTTGAAAAGAGGGAAAAAGGGGAATCCTTTTCCAAAAAAGGGAAGTGGAAATAGGGGAAAGAGTGTCAATATTGGAATAATAAAAATAAACTTTGAATATTATATTAAAAATGTACCAAAAATGGGAATGAACGAAATAGACAACTTTCAAGAATCTCTCGGAATGCTCGAACACACAGGATTACTAAAATTTTATACATTCCTCGAAATGCAAGCAGCCGATGGAAATGAGGTCCATGTTCTTCATTAATTCAGTCTGTTTGATTTTTTATCTTTTGAATTGAGACAATATATTTGTTCGGTCAGAATATAAGGACTAATATGAATGAATCGAAGTTTAATTGACAACGATATGAAGGAAATACCAATTTAGGTTTGTCTAATTTTTAAATATATCACTTTTGAAAGATTAGGTAATTTTGTTAGTTTAACCAAACTCAATATTGATAAGTTGAGAGATGTTTGAATTGGAACTCAAATTCCAAAGTTGGCTTTCGAGTCAGTTGAAACAAGATCCTACTTGGGTAGAAAGTCTGATTTCATAATTGAGTTATCCCAAAGCAAGCGACGTATGACTGAAGTTATATGCTGGAAATTGAATTTGATTTTATTCAGTTTCTCTCAAATTCTTTATTTCAATTTTTTTTTTATTAGGAGAACTTCATATTCACGTGGCTATAATAAACCAGGTTTAAAACGAAATGTAATGAATGCAAGGTAATTATGTGTAGCGTATTTCTGAAGGAAGCCAACCACCGAGAAAATTAATAATTAATTAAAAACCCATTACGCACGGTCGACCGTACTGCAATTGTAAAAATTAATTATTTTGTAGCTAACTAATTATTTTATGTGGAGCTTTCACTTCCGATAAAGCTGTGAACCTTCTCGTTACTTCTCTGAAGTTACAAATCAACATTTATTTTATATTAGACAGCATTTATATATTCACAAGGTTCAGTAATTTAATTTATTTTTTTATATTTTGTTGTTAACCATGGTTAAGAAATATTATTTGGATGAATTTAATTTAAATATTGAAGCTTTAGCTTTTCACAGAAATTTTCAGAAGCAACAGGAAGCACGTTGCTATGGTCACGAAATATTCTTTGGATAAATTTAATTTGAATCTTGAAGCTTTGGCTTTTCGAAAAAATTCTCAAAAGTTGCATGAAGCACGCTGCAATTCCTTCTGTAGGACTATTAGTTGAGCTTTACATAACGACCGGCAGCGGGTTTTACGCAATAGCGAAGGGCACGTGTTCCATGATTAAGCGCAATGCGACAGTTACACGTGAGCAAATCGTAACAGCTTACTGCTGTTTGAAAGAAACGATAATATTGAAAAGAATCTATTTTCAACAATTATACTGAGTCAGTTATGCACATTTTTATAAAAAAATGTACCGGATATTATATAATAAAATGTATCAAATTTAATTAATAATCATAAATTAAAATAAATATTAAAATAAGTACATCGGCTTTCATAACATTTTAATATAATTTTAATTCTAATCAGCTTTCATTAATGTATCTCTTTCATTTAAACATACGACTTAATCCCAAAAGGAATTGGAAGCAAAGAAAAAAGTTAATAAGTTAATGTGGGATTTTATATCGTAATAAGATGTTCTTAAAAGAGATTTTGAAATTCTGAGTCCTAATGATCTTCCATTTTCAATACTGATCCTTTTTGAAAATCTTTAAAAGTAAAAATTTGCTCACCTGTTTAGTTTCAAATGCTTTTAGTTTAAAATCATACAATTTTGATCATCTTTCTGAAGTGGGTCTATCTTGAATAGCCTGCAATGCTTAATGTGTATAATTTTAATAGACGTATTTTTGAATTTTTTCAAATAGTTCAATTTTGAGTATCACCAATTGTAAACTATTCAATTTTAAAAATTTATAAATGAAAATTCTTCAATTTTGCAGATTTTGCAGATTTTGATAATCAAAAGTCAAGTTTACAGTTCTAGTTCCTCCAAATTGAAGAAATTTCAAATGTAGATCATCAAAATTACATAATTTTTAATTGTAAAACTTAACATTTGCATTATTTTTAATTGCAAGTTGGAAAAATTAAAAACCCTTGAAGTTTAAAATTTTACACTTCAAATTTGTATGATTTTGAAATTCAAACGTCAAGTTTTCATTTCAAAGTCTTCCAAATTAAAGAAATTTCGAATATAAGTCATCAAAGTTATAGAGTTCTCAATTTTGAAACGTGAAGGTTGCATAATGTTTAAATTTTTAACTTTAAAATTTTTTTATTTTCAAAGATTTACGGATAAAACTTCTTGAATTGGAATGATTTTTAAAATAAAAAGTCAAGTTGTCAAATTGAAATCTTCTAAATTGAAGAAATTTCCCATTTAAAACATCAAAATTACAGAGCTTTCAATTATAAAACTTAAAATGTGCATAATTTGTAATTATAAAGTTGTAACATTAAAAAGTGCTAAATTTTGTAGATTTACAAGTCCTACAGTTTTAAAGAGATACAATTTATATCTCTTGAATTTTAGAGATGTATCAGTAAAAATTTTTAAATTTTGATAATTTTGGAAATAAAAAGTTAAGTTTAAAATTCAAAATCTTGCAAATTGAAGAAATTTCCAATATAATTCATCAAAATTAAAAAAATTTACTTTTGAAACTTTAATGTTGCATAATTTTTAAAGTGTAAATTTTAACAATTGAAAATTTTTCATTTTTAAAGATATAAAAATGAAAGTTCTTAAATTTTGACGATTTCGAAGATAAAAAGTCAAGTTTTCAATTCGAAATCTTACAAATTGAAGAAATTTGGAATATGATTAATTAGAATCACTGTTTTTTAATTGTAAATATTAAAACTTACAACATTTTTTATTTTAAATCGTCAAAGTTAAAAAGTCTTGCATTTTAATGATTCACAATTCGATGTTTTAGAAGTTTGAAGAGTAACTATAAAATTAAAATGTCTTGACTTTTAAAGTTGTATAAATTAATAAAAATTCTTGAACTTTCATGATTTAGGAAATCAAATGCCAAGTTTTTAATTTTAAATCTTCCAAATTAAAAAATTTTTTAGTGTAAAGCATCAAAATTACAGAATTTTTAATTATCAAACATAAAATTTGCATAATTTTAATTTGTAAAATGGTAAAATTCAAAACTTCAATTCTAAAGATTTACAAGTTCTATAATTTTAAAGAGTTATTATTGAAAACTCTTGAATTTTAGATATGTATAAGTAAAAATTCTTTAATTTGGATAATTTTAGAAATCAGAAACCAATTTCTCAATACTAAATCTTCCAAATTAAAGAAATTTTGAATATAAAGCATTAAAATTACAGAACTTTCAATTGTAAAATCTAAAACTGGCAAAATTTTCAATTTTAAAATGTCAAAATGAAAAAGTTCACATTTTAAAGATCTATAATGGAAAATTCTACAATTGTTTAGAGTTACAATCTTTTAATAGATACACTGCATTATATTTTCATTTATATACCAAGAAATCCAATCATTATTTACCGTTACTACTTTTGTGCTATCTATAGCACATATTCTTTGGACAAAACATTACTTTTCTTTCCTGCAACTTCAAAGTATCATTAACTTCCCGAATACGAGGAGATTATTTTTACGACCATATTTATAGCTTTTCTCGTAAAAATGGTACTCAACCGAATACATATTCAATATATACTATATGAGGATTGCATGAAAGTGCAAAATTTTGATTGGATACTCATTCAAGGTATAATTATCTTCATTTTAAGAAATTAGTTCCTGTACGTTAATAATTATTGGATTTCAGAGAGTGATCTTTTGAGCAAATGAAAATGTATTAAATTCCTAGCAATTATTATTCGAAAGCTTTCCTGAGTGCCCATTAAGCTCATGAGCCAGTGAATATTTGGCACATTCTCTGGCGATGCTCTGGTGCTTTGGCAAAAAAGAGGACTTCTAAATGTACAAGCGTTGTAAGGTGAAAGGTTCACATGAGCCAAATAGCACTCGCATATATGTATTTAACCATTATAAAAAATTATAGAACCCATTGGGTTTTATAATTTCTGAAAATTCAACCATTAAGACCAAGGAAGGAAAAGCATGCATAATATAAAAGGGACCAACCATAAATTATATAACAGCTTTTGGGGGGCAGGATTTCTGGGAAAATGTTACGGTATAACTATTTTCGTATTTTGAATTTAATTTTATCTTCCTGTGATAAAATATCCGAAGAACAAAGGGGTTTTTTCACGATTTTTGGAATTTTTACTATTGAATGCAAAAAAATTCAACAGTTTTCAGATTAATGGGGTTAGGCTATTTGAAAAGCTTTCAAGCAATTTCAGAAGATTTCAAAGATTTCCAAATATTTAAGAGGATTTTTAAGGAATTTCAACGTATTTCGCGGAATTCTATGATTTCGAAGGATTTCAGTAATTTTGAAGGATTTTAAAATCAAACAATAAGGTAAATTAATGAATTTTTTTAGGATCTCAAAAGATTTCATAGCACTTCAAAAATTTCAAGGGATTTCGAGGAATATCGTCAGATTTGATGTAATTTAATGGGATTTGAAGGAATTTTATATTTCAATGAAATTTCGAAAAATTTATCCACACGAATTGAGGGATTTCATGGGATTTCAAGAATTTAAAGAGATTTTCCAATATTTCAAGGTATTTTCGAAGATTTGAAAAAATTGAAGGATATTTAAAAAGATTCCAAGGAGCTTTAATAGATTTCCAGAATTTGAAGCCATTTTAAAGTGTTCGAAAGATTATATGGTATTTTAAAAGATTGCAAAGAATTTTAAAGAGCTTTAGAAATTGCAAGGTATTTAAAAACAACTTAATGCGATTTCAAGGACTTTCCTGGAATTTCGAAAGATTTGGAAGTATTTTATAGGACCACTAAAGTCTTCGTGTACTTCAAAAGATTTCAGTAATTTTAAGGGATTTGCAAGGCTTTTAAAGAGAAAGCAGGAGAAGCAAACGATAGAGGAAGTATGGGAAGTAAGGGTTGGAAAGTATGTGAACTGGAGGGTTGGGTGTGAGAGGAAGTAGAGCAGGGTGTGGAAGGGGTTGTAGGAAAGTTAAGGTGAGTAGTGGAGGGTAATTTGGTGAAGCAAAGGGAGGAGGAGGGCAAGTAGGGGAAGTGAGGAGAGAGAACGTAGGGAATGTAGAAATAGGGGAAGTTAGGGAAAGTGAAGGGATAAGTAAGGGGTGTGGTAGGAGGGGAATTATAGTTGGGGTGGATAGATAAAATTAAAGGCAATAGGGGAGGCACATTATGGAAAAAGGGAGATTTCAGCGAATTAATTATCGTCGTAATAGGTTACGAAACTCTTTTTTTTTCATTAATTGGACTCATGAATTGGAATAAAATCCTGCATCTGTCGAAGCTCTTGGAAGTTCTTTGAAATGGGGATCAGAGACGTCAGGACCTGATGATGTCGATGTATTTATTGGTTGGCTGGGCGAGAAACCCTTAAGGACTGATTTTATTGCGACCATCATATATCTCACTTGATTCCCTCCACAGCTACTTAACCCCGAGTAACTAATGGGGTCTCTGCGTGTTTAAGGAACCAAGTGGCATGGGATTCGTTTGACACTCTATCAACGTCCTCGTCGTCTCAGCGATAGTCATGTAGAAAACCACACGTTTAATTACATTGAGGGATAATAAAATGTTCCAAATACGTTCTTGTAAGAAGATTTGATTTCAATTAGCTTAGCATAACTTCGAGGTATGCTTCTGGTACAAATTAATTTGTATTCACTATCTGCGCCTGATTTTATATTAATTAAGTTTTCTCTTCAACTGGATGTTTAAACCTACTTCATGAAATGAATATCAAACTAATGATTGATAATACTAACGCCTTAGATTATTATTATAGATAGGTCGGTTCATTTACACAATCATCCTCGGTGTCAACTCCCACTCTACATTAGTTAAACGCATACGTTACGAACGTGCACCCATCCGAGTGCTGACCGCACTCGAAATAGCTTAATGTCCGCGACTCGCCCCAGTCGAGATTCATCGCACAGCTAATGCCTGGAATATTTATACATTGCAATCTAACCCTTTTTCGTGGTTAAGAAACATTCTCTAACGAGAATTTCAAGATAATCTCTTCTGTTGGGAAACAGGAAGCGGAAAGCGATCTCACCTCGTGTAATTTCGCGGCATCCTGCCCATTAAAGTGGAGATCGGGGGCGAGCCAAGTAGACCGTACAAAAGCTTGAATCCCACCCATTGCGGAGAGCCGATAACTTGGACATTGAACAGTGGATATTGACATCGCGATTGTCAGCGTTCAATCGCTTTCTCTGCCTAGGTATGTAACTCTTAGGATGTTGCAATTGAGCAGTAAATGCTCAGAAAGTGTGGCTACAAAGCCAGTGTCTCTTTTCAGTCGACAAGACTTTTCCAGCCTTTTCAGCCTTTTCAGCCTTTTCCGGACGATAATGCTTCTATAACACAAAGGACGTATTACAACGAAAGTATTATATAAGCCACTTTTTCCAAGAAGCTTCTTGAGACAATAGCTTTCTTAAGCTCCTTTGACTCGTTTCGAGATTGCAAACAAGTGCAAGGACTTTATTATGCAAAATGGAGAAAAAGTCTTCTATTATTCTCCTAAATAATCTTATCTCAAACAAGTCGTGTAACGATATTGTGTCTCGAAAATCTCGCAATCATTGTTGTTGAACACCTGACTGGTTTTTCATTACATAAAGTCGTTTTATATCTCAAGTTTAACATTTTGAAAATTTAATCTGCAAGTGAGAAGCAAGCGAACAAAACATGATAAATCCATTTGAGATGATTCCTTAATAATTAGAAAAATGCTGTATTTCGAAGACACCAGAGATAGAAGAAAAATTTAAACATTTTGAAGGTGACACCAATTCCTTTATCCCGCTTAGCCTCCTTTTACGTATTTAATAAATTATGAAAAATAGTATTCATGTTTCATGTTAGTACTTTTCACTGGAAATTAATATTTTTGAGGAAAAATTTTAATATAAAATCATAACGTTTCAAAGGAGACTTAACTTTTCTATAAATTTTTGGTTTTGTTACCTTTTTTCACCGGAAATGAGCCTTTCTAAAAGAATAATCATCAAGATTACCAATTTTCAGCAATTTCAGGTTGAGCTAGCGTTTCACTTCGGAATTTGGTATTTTTAATAAAAAAGAATTAGATTTCAAAGATTAAAATTTCTTGGATAATTTTCGATCCTCGGTTTTTTCAATGCTTTTTACCGGAAATTGATATTTTTGAACAAAAATCGTTAGATTTTAAAGCTTCCTAATTTTTTATCCATTTTAGGTTACAAACATCATTAAAATTCTAATAAAATGTTCAATTCTTAAACGGTTTCAGCTTATATCCACGTTTTTTATAATTAGATTTCGAAGAAAATTAACAAACTTTTAACAATTTGAGGTTATTTTTGGCGTTCACACCCGAAATCAGTATTCTTCGTAAAATATCGTTGAAGAAGAATTATTTCTTGTGTACAAATGTAAATTGAGCTAGCAGCTTTCAGAATACCTCTCAGTACAGAAAAATACCAGGTAAATGATGACATGTATCTTATTGTCGAAAACGTATCTAAGTATAATAAAAACAAATAGAAAATTTGGATAAAAGTGGTTATTATTATGGTTAATTTTTCGAAAACGTGTACCGAATATGCATCGTGGAAAAGGGATCTTCCTAGAAAAATTAGTTAGATCGTTTTCCCCCACAAGCAATGTCTTTCTCCTTGACTAAAAAAAGTGGCTATTCATTTAAATTCACTCTTTTCGAATAACGTCTTTATTTATAAAACTAATTGTGACTATTATTTCAAATATCGAATCCGTTCTGGCTCTCTTGAGAATGTTCTTGGACGTGATCTCAGCTTTGTCACATTTTTAAGCTCAGCCTGATAAAATTGAAATAAAAATTTAACCTGGTTAGGAGAGATTTAATATGAGATTGAAAGCTTAATGGTTGAATCGACTTTGGAAGAGCAGTAAAACGAGCGAGGTATTATTTTATCTTCCAACCGCTATCAGATTCTTCCTGAGGATCGTCTAATATTTATACCTAAGCTACTTTTTTATGCACTGATAGATCCTATACTTGCCAGAAGAATGCCCATAAGCCAATTTCTTTATTATTCATACTAACAGGAAGCCAAGTTTAAAGATTGTGATTTTTAATTGAAAAAATGGGAAAGTTGTAATTTAGTCCTTTGAAAAGATAATGATGCTAAGAAAGTTGTCTTGTGTCAACGGTAACGTCGCAAGGGCTAGGTAATTTCCATTTTGACGGAAAGTTAATTAGCAGTACCTTCGTAGGGGAAGCACGTGCTTGCTTACTCACCTTGCCTTGCCTTGCAATAATGTTGGTAAACATGTAATGCGTGGTGTCAAATACATTGTCTCATCACATTACATAACCGGACTTTAGGCATGCTATGCATTTGAATAACGCTCTCCTGACTTATGCTTGACAGTTTGAGTAATAGCGACGTGCTCAGATATACTATAGAGGTCATAAAGACAACATCTGTTGAAACCATATATGTTTCACCATTATATGTGTTTCAGCACCACCTTGTCATCGTTTCTTTTGATAAACGTGCAAGTCCAAACCATAAACATCTTCATGGCACATCTAACATCATCAGCCATTTTCTTAGAACAAAATTATTAGAAATTTATGTTGGCAACATATGTGTTAAAATCATATTTGTTTTACCATTATATACGCTTCAGCACCACGTTATTATAGTTTCTTTTGACAAACGTGCAAGTTCAAACCGCCAACATCCTGATGACACATTCAAAATTATCAGTCATTTCGAGAATTCATTCCCGATGAAGAAACAATACGACCGATCCTTGATAAAGAAGCACATCTGAATTTTTTATTCAGAAAGCAAAATTAATGCTGGTTGATTGCTAACATAATGAGTTATAATTACAATAAATAATTATACAAATGTAAATAATGTATCATCCTTTCAGAGACCATCGTAATGGTTTGATAAGAACCAAAATGTATAAATCTTGTTGCAAAAATACAAAAAGTAAATTTTTCAATTTTTATTTTGTAATGCTATTCATTCAGTTCAGATTTATTGAATTAAGAAAATAAAAATGTAACCGTTAGGTCTTGGTATATTCAAATTTCATTAAATTCAAAAATATTATTCTGACTAAGTCGCAAACAATAACAAGTAATATTTTAAACATTGGAAATGTAAAAGGCCTGCCCGCATGTCTAATTTCAAGATGATTTTTTTTCAATAGTATTTCTTTTTCAGAATTCGAATTTATTATTTAAAAAATGGAATTTAAATCCATCTATACAGACAAGCGAAATTAAATGGTTTTAATAAGCAATTAATAATTTGACCAAAGCCTGTACACTCTTTTAATTATTTTATATGTATACAAAGATTTGAATGATCAAATTAATTAATTTTGTATTATTGATATATTTTATATCAAGAAAACTCAACAATTAAATATAATTTAATTATACTGGAAGAGAAACACACGCGCTGTGTGCGCGATTATTGTTTATTTTTCTTATGTAATTTTTAATTAAAAATATAAAATTAATATTATTACAAAATTCAGGTATTTTATAGTATCTATTATCTAAAATAATAAAAAAGAAAAGCAAGGGCAATAATTTTTATAATTGATAAAATTGAATATCTTAACTTCAGAAATAATATATAATTTTTTTCATAGATAATCAAACCGTTGCATTATTTTTCTAAAATGCCTACGAATTTCAGGTGAAACACACGTACATAACCCTAATGTTGTTGGAAAATTGTAAATATTCTTTGAAATCTAATAATTTTGTATTAAAAATAATAATAATTTTCTACAAAAAACATCAACATAACACAAAATTGATCGAAATTGTAAATCTTCTTCGAAATCTAAGGATTCTTGTTTGAATTAACCAATTTCTTCTGAAAAATTATAATAGAACCTGAAACATGGGTCATGGGACTTATGACCAAAAAAATACCGCTGGAATAGGAGAAAAGTACCAAAAGAGTTCAAAATAGGCTCCATTTCACAAGGACTATTTTAGGGCAAAAATAATAGCAATTGCTCATGGCATTTATGTTTCAGAAGGGTCCTGCTAAAATATAAGTTGAGTATGAAAAAGGTTCTGAATACGTCCGTTTATAGCAGTGCTTCTTTGGATCATAAATGCCATTAGCATTTTAAAAACTTCGAAAAAAATAAAATGGAACTTTTCCGGCACTCTATCCTAAAAATTTCCTCGTAAAACCATATATGTATTCTGAATTATTTTGATAGTTTACTCCTCTTTCAGCAGTACTTTTTTGGAACACAAATATCACGACCACTTGTGAAAATTAAAAAAAAATTAAATAAAATGGAACTTTTCGGGTACTTTCTTCCTAAAGAAGTCCTGGCGAAACTGGACATATTTCTAATTTATTCGGTACTTTAGTCCTGTTTCAGCGGTACTTTTTTGGACATCAATCCCATCAGCAATCGTAAGAATTTCGAAAAAAAAAAATGAAATGGATCATTCCTAGTACTTTTGCCTCTATTTGGACGTTTAACATTCAGTAAGAAAAGTTTGCAAATAAGTATTGAATAATCTCATAGCCAGTAGTTTAGCGGGACATCATCCATGATCCCAATGGGACTTTTCTTACTTGTGTATCTATCTTGTTTAGTCTTTAAAGAAAAAATATTTAGAAAAATTTTTAAATCTACCATGAGCGCTGATAAGGCTTGAACATGTTGATCATTCGTTTAGAGGGTGTTAATTAATTATACATAAAGCAACAAAAGAATGCATATCATGCAGTAATATTTCTTATAGTTTCATTGATCATATTTTATCTTCATCATATTCATTCTCTTTTTTTCTGCGTTATTAATGAAGCGTGCCTTATCAGGACCACACGTGTTCAAAATCATCAATTTGTATAGTAGTATCCTTCAAAATCAATCAATATCGGGTCTACCACATTTGACCATACTTGAACATATTCACCGAAAATATAATGGAAAGTTAGTGAATGGATTTAGCGCACGTAACATATAACTTTTGGAAAAGCAACTTATTGAATTTATTCAAGCACTGAATTTCAAATATAGATACGTTCTTTGTAGTACCCAGCAATGCTTAAAAACTCATTGAAAGCACATTTCAGTTGGGTGTCTGCTGCGAACAATTTAATAAATTTCTCGATTTTTCTCATTTACTACAGGAAATCAAGCAGATATTTTCATTCCGCGATATCGCTTCTTTAAATTCTGTAAAAGCAGATCTTATCGATTTCACCGCCAGTCAAAGCCTTTCATAGACATTTTTACATAACAGTATTCTCAATTCGGCTTTTCATGATGCCTATTGTACGCAGTTTATGAGCTTTCGAAGCACTTTTGGCTTTTCTTCGACCTAAAGCTCATCATTAAAGCAATCTTTGCAGCAAGTCTCCTTATGGCCGTAATACACAAAAAGCAAATTTGTGCAGATTGAAATGGTTTTTCATGTAATCATTTTTTTAAATATATTAAGTTCATTTGGAATTCAAAAATTAGAATTCTACATTTTGAGTCAGTGATGAATCCGAAGCAGAATAGCTTCTCGTGATTCTACTGATTTAGCAAATCGTGTCACTTTCCGGCTTACCAAAAATGCCCGCACCTACTGCACGATTAATGAGACTTGTCCTTTTCGCTGAGGTCGACAGAATTTTTATTGCGTGTTAATACTGAATATATTTTACGTATAATAAGTAGAAGTAAGATCAGTATTATTCTTTTATTATTAATTTGAATATTTAAATATTTATAATGAAAATTTGAAAAACAAAACTTAAAGAATATAATATAAATTTATTCAATGTTTCGTCAATTTTCCCATAAGGGTGATTCTCAAAAAGTTAACCATCAAGTCCCAGTCATTTTCCACCGTTCCTTCAATATGTAAATTTTTGCTAAAAAAGTTGAAAAAATATGAAAATCAAGAGTAAAGTGCACTATTTTCGAGTTAAGGATTTTAAAAATCTCTTCAAAATTTGTCTCGTAATTTTTTTCTGAGCATGCTGCATTACAATTTTAGGATGAAACTCGAAAATATTCATTCAAACTATTTATAATATGGGCCAAAATTGTTAATATTATACTGAGCAAGATTTTAGTATTGGTAAAACTCGAATTATTAATGTTGATTGCGAGTGTTGGATAGCAGCTTGTTACCTGGAACGTTACTTTTTTTTAGTAACGGCGACGTTAACGCATTACTTTCTTTTAGTAAGGGTAACGTTAGTGCGTCACTTATTTTAAAAAGTACCGGTAACGTTAATTTCATCTTTCTTCATAAAAATTGGCGTGGAGTGGAAATATAATCTTACAACTGATTTCTTTTTTAAATTTACATGATTTGAATACATAGATCAAATCAAGTTTTTTCTTTTTCATTCAAAAATTCAAAAAAATATGTTTACAAAACTTGAATTGTACTTTTAAATCAATAAAAATGGCGAAATCGAGAAAATAATCAAACAAATACAGCCGAACCTGGATTTAGCGCTGGTTTTGGGGCTAGCCTTGACGTTAAATCCAGAGACTCGTAACTATTTTGTCTCTCTCCTGTTTTATATCCCTCCTGGTTCTCTCTCTGTTTTGTCACGCTTGAGTGCACACCGCACATCCCCCCGCAAACGCCTCTCATGTATCCCCACGGCGCGGTGTCAATTCTCGGAAGCGCAAAATCCAGGGGAGCTAAATCCAGGTTTCACTGTAATTAAAAAAATGTTTTCTAAACCTAAGCAGATTTTCATCATTTGATCAATTCTCACTAAAGAAAAAAATGAACAGACATTTCCATTTTTTGTAAATAAACGGAAAATATGCAATGTTAAAATAATGGTTCGTCTCAGTCATTTTCATAAAATGACAATAATTTAAATAAAGTCGTTTTTCTGTGTTCATTCTGCTTCTTGTCAGTTAAAAAAAAATGACCAAAAACATTCCCTATAATTATGGTTCGGCATGGCAGCACCCATTCTTATTGTTAAAATATTTCTTTTGAGTCATAAACTTTTTGAAAACCCTGTTATATTAAGAGCAAAAGAATTTCTATGTAAAATTTGCGTTTCAGAATTCATAATAGTATAAAATAAAAAAATATCACAAAATGTTTTATGCCTCAAGTTTTTGGCAATTTAAAATAACTTCTTATACATTACTTCTAAAAAAAGTAACGGTACCGCAAACTGTAACTGCTGTTACAGCTCTGTAATGCTTCAAATGAATTTATCTTAGTATAAGATAAAAATATATTTTGAAACGATAATGTCAAAATTTTCAACTTTTTTGCAATCACCCATCAATACTCAAAAACACGATTGATCGCAAATGTTTTCTTTCTCAAAAAAAGATTCTCTTTTTAGAACTTTAGATAACTTAAACTAATTTTTAAAAATTGATACTTATTGTTTGGTTTATCAGTACCCGAATAAGCTTAATGGGGAAAGAATTATTATTTTTTTTTATTCTACATAGTTTAAACTTTTTGTCATGAATATTTCCAAGAATTTACTATACCACGTGTTTGATCCTATTTCATATCATTCCTCTGCGATTTACCTTTCACTTCGACTGGCAGTTTTCTTTCCATTTCTCTTCCTGTGTCTCACGTTTCCTCTTTTCGAATGGTTCTGAGATTTCAAAGGGACAAATCCCGTGGGATAGGACGTTCTTTCTACAGTTCGAAACTATCGGTTTGAATCCAAGTTTCTTCGGACGCGTCCCGCAGCTTTGAGAAACAAGACAAATTATCTAGGCTAAGGGTTGTCACGAAAAAGGTTAGTTTGTGGAGACATATTTTATTTACAAAGGCTATCGTATTTTTGAAAAATGAGGAACTTTTCCAAAAGCGAAACACGGCAATATCTATAACTGCGCAGAGAGACCTTTTATGTAAAGAACTGAAATCAAATTTCCGTATAATTTTTCCAGTTTAGGGAGATGTAAATTATTCCTACAAAAATTAAGAAACAATAAAAAAAGGGACAAAAAATTTCATAATAGCTGTTGATTGAACCCATTAAGGCAATCCTGTCGGTTAAAATTCTCCCCATGTAGAAAATTCATTGTGCAAGAGATACTTTGAACTTTTCATTGCAATCGTTGCTGTACAAACAATTATCGTAAAGGGAATGGCACGATTGCAAGTTCGTGGTAAGTGCTCTGATCGTGTAGATGCTTAATGCAAAAAAGTAAGGATCGATACAATTTATTGATTTCCAGCCTTGAAATACTTATTACTTAGATTGTATTATTATAATATTAATGAGGAAGAAATATATCACATTGTATTTATCAAATTTTTTAGTTTTTAAAAAATTTCCTTTCTGGAGTCTTGAGATGTTCCAAAATCTTCGAGTTTATTCCCAAGTGAGGCAAACTAAGTGTCATTTGCTCAATAACTTGACAGGCTGAAAATTGATCGACGTAATGAAGTTATCCATTACTAAAAGCGCAATTACCTCATTGTCACTGAATTATCGTTTACTTGCACATATAAACGAAAAAATTTATTGATCAATATGACAGTTAGTTTAAAGAAAATGGCACGAAGAAATTTATTCTTCATAATTTAAAAATTCATCTATTTTTTTCGAAGATTTGTTTTTTTGGGTAGAAAATTAATCTTTCTTGTTTGAAATATCATCTTTTCGGTTAAATATGTATGTATTACGTTGAAAATTCGTTTTTTTGTTGTAGAAAATTAATCTTCTTGGTTTAACCCGACAACCCGAATGCTACCCGCAAAACCCGCAAACGCGCAATTAATTCACAATCAACTCAAAAACCTGGAAAGCTTCGTAAATATAAGATTGACCGAACTAAAAGTCTTTTTTTTTTCGTAGCCCCGGGTTGAAACCCTTGTAGTTTCGAGCAGGTGTACGTCCGTCCCTCCGTCGTCATTTTTTTCATCTAAAACCAAAAAATTGGCACTCCAAAAAGGGCATGAGCGCCAAAGTTTGGAACTCCAAAGGACATAAATGCCGATTGGATATGCCATTATTGTAAAATTAATAAATACGTTAAATGTTTTCTGAAAGTATCTACTATTTTGCTGAAAAATCTTTCTTGTTTGAAAATTAAACTATTTTGTTGAAAATTCGTCTTTATGGTTTTGAAAATTCATCTCATTTGGTAGAAATGTAATCTTTTTTGGTTAATAATGCAACTGTTTGGTTGAAAATTAATTGAATTTGTTTGGGAATTCAACTATTTTCCTGGAAATTGTACTCTTTTACTTGAAAGTTCAAGTATTTTGTTTTAAGAGAAACTTTTTGTTCAAGATTTAATTGTTGTAATTCCACTATTTGGTTGAAACTTACTTTCTTAAACCATTTTGTTCAAAATTTGACCTTTTGTTCAGAAAATTCATCTTTAAAATTTATTATTTTGTACTTAATTTGTATGTTCAGCTTGAAAGTTCAAGTATTTGGTTTTGAATTTAACTGTTTTTTTAAATTTATTTTTGTTTACAAATTCAACTTCCTTCACTGAAAATTAACTTTTCTGTTGTAAATTCGTTCTTTTGGATAGTAAATTTATCTTTATGGTAGACAAGTAATTTTTTATTCAAAATTCATCTTTCTTGGTTGAAAATAATTTTTTGGTTTGATAAATTCATCTGGCATCTAAGAAATTCGTCTTTTTGTCATGCGAATTTAACTAATTGGTTGAAAACTCAACTATTTTTTTAATGAAAATAATTTTTTTTTTTAAATTTCATATTTTCGGGTTGAAAATTCAACGGTTTTGTAGAAAATCCATCTTTTCGGATTGAAAATTCAACAAGTTGGTTGATAATTTGCTTTTTCGTCCAAAATTCATCTCTTTTGGCTTAAAAATCAACTGTTTTCTGAAACATTCTAATTTTTAGCTTGAAAACTTCCCTATTCTGTTGAAAATTACAGTATTTTGTTGAAAGTGTCATATACCTCCACTTGAAGTCTTAGGAAATTAAAGCGTTTTGGTATCTAAATTAATTTTATTTACAGGAATTTATTTCCAAAATTTCGTGAAAAATCACCTTATTTCCTCTGTTTCGAACGCATTCTAAGCGGTGAAGTCTGAAAATGTTACAAGATTAGAATTATGTTCTTTAAATACGAATGATCGTGAAAAATGAAGAATTCGTCGTGGAAAAATCAGGGAAAATTCAGGGAATTCGGAAAATGATGTTTTATGGCCATCCTAATATAAATTAAACAATAGATAATTAGTTCACGATTGAAGTTACATCTAAATTTTTTTCTTATGTTTCCAATTAACTTTTAATTTTGAAAGTACGCTCCAGGTACTTTCTGATATTACACTATAATAGAGTGCAAAATATGCAGAGAGTGCCGAGAAGCTATTGAGTGAATTACGTAAGAAAGTCTTCTTACATTTTGAAGGGTTCATTTTACAGCATATTGAAAATAATATTTTCCGTGTAATATCGAGTTTTAAAAATAGCTGCTCATCACTGCTATATTCTCACAATGCTATCCAGTACACTTTGTTGAAGCATAGAAAGATTTTCATTTTGCGAAAATTCGTTTTACAATATGCTGTATTCATGAAAAGCTTACTTAACATTATTTTCCCAGTTTATTGAGTTCGTAAAATGGATGAATAGATTGATCGATATAAATTCATGACGTATAGAAGAATGGCACTGAATGACATCATTGTTAACTGTGAGAATTAAACAGACAAAAGGGATCTAGGCACACTCGTGAAAAAGGAAGTTGATGAAATGTTATTTCACAAAATCAGTAGCTGCAGTCTGTTTCAATTACCAATAATGTATTTATCTTTATGATAGAGACATTTTAGCCTTTTGAATATTCTCTACAGTAAATTTAATTTCGGACCTTTAATTCTATAGAAAATACACATTTTTATTATTTGAAATCCAGAAAGGCCTGAAAATATGTTTCTTTGATTTTTAGAATTGTACACTTTTTTCTTTAAACAAAGTGGAAGCAAATTAAAGAAATGAAACTATTTTTCATTTTCAAATTTGTGTTATAAAAATGAAGAACTGAAAAGATAATTTTTTCGACCTCAAACGACCTATCTGAGAATTTTTTGTTTTATAAGGTAATAAATGGGGAAAACAGAAAACGGCCTTTCAACAATTCAGAAATGTGGGTTTCTAACGAAAGATTTTCATTCTTGTTTCCTTTTCTCTGACGTTTGACGATTTTCATCACGTTCATGAAATGTCACTCGAGTGTAGTGATATATTTCAAAAATGTTTGAAAATATATTTAGCATAACTTTTCCTTACGTCAAATAAATAATAATAATAATAATAATCAATCACAGGGAAAAAGCTTATTCACTTATCCAACAACAAATAAAGTGAATTGCAATAACTTTCGGTGATGCATTGTTATTAATATAACTGCGTTTCACATATTTTCAGTTAAAGAAAATGAGAAGAGCAATTTTTAATTTGCAATTGAAAAAAGACAATTAATTTTATAATATAATTTTCTTAAATTTTCGGACCCTTTTCGAAAATTATAGACTAATGTGTTTAATTATTCTAAAACAAAAAATTGGCATAACTTCAAGTCGCATAATCTCTCAGAGAAGAAATATGTTGTTTTTTAGAGGAAATTAAGCTACACTTATGTTTTTTAATTAGAGAAGAAAAATTTTCCTCTAGGTTACGAGTATTTAAAATTTGACGTCTATTTTAAACGAAAACGCCAAGTTTTTTCTGAAACTTCTATACATGTTGATCTAACGCATATATTTTATATATATAGTTTTACCGTCCTGTTTAGAAGGCAGACGAAAAATTAGAAAAAAATCCAAATTATTAAAAGTGTAAAGATTTGTTTACAACTATAAACAAGTCGAATCTAACAAAAAACTCACACTTATATTCTTTTAGAATTTTTTGTTAAATTTATCCTTCTGTGAGGAAAACATCATGTGTGTTTTATTGGGCTAAACAATTTTTGTGAACAAGATAATTTTTTTCCATAAAATCGAATTTTCACTTTTTTTTGGAAACAAAGAAATTTACAAAAAAATGTAAGGTAAAATATAGTTGAATATAAAAATAATTAAATAACATCCAATTATTTGGAGAAACCAATGTAAGTGTAAAATAAATAGTTTGAATATGTACTTAATTCATAAAATAAATTCAGTTTTATCATGAAAATCCAGGGTTCTTAAACTGAGCTTAGAGAAGAGTGCAGCAGTAATACATCGTGTCGGACACTATCCATGCCAGGATTCACTCGAATGCCTATTTTTCAGCATGATAACATCTCTGTCCATTCAAAACGAACGATAACGTCGCGAACCCCCATTGTTTTAAGAAACAAATGCTTGGACACTGTTATCGTCCCTTCGTCCGGAATGTTCATTAAAATGTTCTAAGCAGCTTTGCTTCAGATTCCAGATTACTATGGAAAGTGAAACCTACAGTTTATCACCGAAAATAAAAAAAATCGACGAAAACTTGCCCCGAGAAAATTAAATACTTATTTTGAATAATATCTTTTTTTCTATGTAAGATTTTTTTACTACAATATCCTAAATTTAGATTTGAAACAAATATTTCTAATGTAGATGTAATATCTTTGAAATGTTCGAAATGCTGATGTCCTTGATTAATAATTAATAGTATGTCTAATTTCCATTTGTAAAATATGAATAGCTTTCCATGGGTCCATCGATTTGGATTTCATCGGTGTCTTCGTGTCCTGAGACACATTTTGTTGAGTTTTTCCATAAATTTCAAGGGATTACAACAGTTTTAGGGTATTTCAAACGATTCCAATGGATCATTAGACGTTTCACAATTTTAAAATAATTTTCAAAAATTTCAAGTGTTTGAAGAAATTATCTAGTACACTTTTAGAGATTTTACGGTATTTGAAGCGATACCGAATGATTTTGACGTATTTTAAGGGAATAAGAACGATTTACGTATCTCAAAAAGGATTTGAAGGAATTCCAAGAAATTTTAACTAATTTGAAGGGCTTTCAAAATATTTCGAAATATTTCAGAAGAAGTGACGGGATTTTAGTTCAGGAGAAACCAAAGTATTTTCACAAATTTTAAAGGATTTCGTGAAATTTTAATGGGATTTCGACAATTTGAAGGGATTTTAATGGATTTCATAAGATTTTTATCAATTTCACGGCATTTCATAATAATTGCAGATATTTCAAAGGATTTTAAGGGGTTTTAACAAATTTAAAAAGATTTAAAGGGGGTTTGACGATTTCACGGGATTTTTCAATATTCTAAAGGATTCCAAATATTTCAATAAATTTTTAATAAATTTCAAAGATTTCCAGGTATCTAGTAATATTTCGAAATGCTTCACAGAATTTCCAAGATTTTAACCAGTTATTAGATATCTCAAGGGATTTTCAACGAGCCTAATCATTTCAAAGAAATTTCAAGAGATCGTGTACGATATCTATTGAAATTAAAGTATTTTAAGGAATTTCCAGTTAATTACAAAAACGTAAAGGGATTTAAATTTTTCAAGTTTTCTAACTTTACAGTGAAAATATTGACCGTGGAACTGATTCGTTCCTACGAATTCACAGTTTAAATAAATTAAAATAGGGAAGTAATCTTTAAATAATGAATTTCTTTCTATTAATTTATTGCCATCGTGTCCTACGACCAGTTTTGTTGTGAATAATGAACCTATGGTAGATAATTATTAATTATAAGCAAACATATACGTAAAATAATTAATTCTAATTTTAATATATTGACACGTATTTTGTTCTTACTATTAATTAAATAAAATGATTATTTTTTGAACATTGGCTTTAAAGATAAATGATTTTCTGCGTTAAATTCATTATCTACTATAGGGTGGTCTCCCCTAGTGAATGAAGTTAGTCGTTGTGTCGAAAATAATTGTAATAGTCAAAACGTTCAACAAAAATAAAAAATTATACTTTTAAGAAAATTCATATAATTTATTATTAAATGTAATTAAAATCTTATTTATTTATGAAACGGTTTAAAATGTATATTTAATTCCATCTTTAGTCAGTCAATCTCTTTTTAACAGACGAAAATAGTTAAATATCACGTTGGTTAAAAAAAACTACAAATAAATTCTCGGTATATTTCTTGACATTGTTTTTAGAGTTGTTTTAATACAAAAACTTATTAAGTGAATATTGGAATTTTTTATATTTTGACCCTTATACGCGTAAAACCTTCAAAATCGCGTGAAAATTCGTCGTCACTGAAACGTAACGCACATAGCGTTGGCAATCATTTGCCAAGCAATTTTTAAATCTATGTATTTTGCATAATTCTTTTCTTATTCGCAGCAAAAAAAAAGAGGCGAATTATTATAGCTGAATAAGGTAGTGGAAAAGAAGAATATTTAGTGAAAAACGTTATAAATATAAAGAGGGAGAAGTTTTAATTAAGTGGTAAAAGTGATTATGGAACCAATTGACTTTTATGATTTCTGTGTATTTTTATTTCTGGGGGAGAGATGAAATCCAGGAGTTTTTTCTCCATAGCTGGAAGCATACGCTCTGGTATCCGCTTTCAGTATTTTCGTCCCGACTTAATTCGCCAATACAGAGTAAAGTGGGATAAAGGTGGTCCGGGAGTAAAAATAATTCATCCTCTCTTTTTAGCCCTCTTTTCTTCCAGGTAATTTGAAGTTTATAGGTTTTGTGATTGCATTGGCTCATTCCTTTAACAGAATAAATATGCAATTGGTACAGTTGCGCAGAGATGAATTTATACTTTTACAACGGCGAAGATGAGTATAGGGTATGTAAAGGAGAGTCAGAATTTTATGAACTATTACGTCGACTTCGAAATTGTGCCATTAAAGATATTAATAGTCGTATGCAGCAAACCCCTTTTAATATTTGTTTCAAAACTAACTTATAGACGTAACCATGTTTACAACGTTATGTAGCAATTTTTATTTTCATCAATACACTCTCTTTTTTCATTTTCCTTTTAGTTCTTCGGCATTATTCGTAAATGTTTTGGAAAAATAAAAGAGTTAGAAATCATATTGATGATTTCTTTTTTCTCTTATAGAACATAGGGGCCATCCATGAACTACTTTATTAATTTGGGGGGATGGGGGTCGCGCTAAAAACCTTTTTTAAAGGATTCTTATTTGTCCACCTGCTTTGAAGAATTTCTCCTTTTTGTCTTTTTTGTCGTTTTTTTGTCTAATATCGAACTGAATTAATGCAATCGAATAAGAAAATCAAACTATTTAGAATGAAAGTTAATTCTTATTGGTTAAAAAGTTAATTTGTGAACTTTATACCGCTTGGTTGAAAATTTTATTATTTAGTTGAAATTTTGAAAAATTGATTATTTGTTTACAATGCAACTATTTTGTAAAGAAAGTAATAGTTTTTGTTCAAAAATTCAACTATTTGGTTGAAAACTGAACTAGTTGATTGAAAGAGAAACAACATTGTTAAAAATTAATGCTTTGCATTGAAGATTCATCTCCTTTGTTGAAAAATCATTTTCTTTGTTGGAAATTCGTCTTCTGGAAGTAAATGATCTTTTTAGCTAAAAATTATTCAATCTTTTTGGTTGAAAATTCAACTATTTTATTGAGTTGGCTAACAGAATCATTTTTCACAACTTAATAATAAATTCAATATTAAAAAAAATGTATTGATACAAGACCAGTAGACAAAAAAGAATTAAAATAAATATATTTAATTGCTTGAATGTCAAAATCTTTTGTTGAAAATTCATTTTTTAAAAGGTTTATAATTTTAGCTGAATATTCATCTCATTGGATACAAATTCAACTATTTTGTTGAAAATTGATCTTTTTGATTCGCAAATTCAACTATTTACTTGAAAATTCATGAATTTGGTTAAGAACTCTTTCGGTAAAAAATTAATTTCCTTGGTTCAAAATTCATCTTAGTAGATGAAAAATGGAGGTATTTGGTTAAAAATTCAACTATTTTTTTTGTTTTTAATCATTTTGTTGAAGATTTAAGTATTTTGTAAACCCTATTTTTTTGGTTCGCTATTCAACTGTTTTGTTAAAAATTTGTCCTTTTGGATTGAAAATTCATCTTTTATGATAGAAGAGCCATTTTTCGTGATTGATAGTTTTTTTCTAAATTCATCTATCTTCGAAAAAATTCATATTTTTGGCTTCAAATTTGTCTATTGAACTGTGTGGTTGGTAATCCAACTGGTTGGTTTAAAATGGATTTTTTGTTGTTAACAATTTTTCTATTTGGGTTGCATATGCATTTAAAAGAATTTATTATCCGACGATTCCCATATTTTCGTGAAAAATCACCCTATTCAGCCAATGGCTAAATTTAACTTCAACTTTAAGTCTCGTGGTTAATGGACGGAATAATGGACGGCCTCTTACTTGTTGAGTATTACCGAAAAATATTTTGGAAAAATAATAAAGGTAGAAATAATATTGACAATTTATAACTTCATCTATAGAAGTTATTATATATCGAATTGACAGCCTTCATTTTCATCGTAACTACTAACAACGTGATACTTGACTCAAGTCGGGAAACTTGATGCACTCTCGAGAGGTTTGTCGAGTAAACAAATAAAAAGCTTTCATGACTGAGTCTTCTCGAGGAAGCAGTAAGTAAAACGTACCTATCTTGAGGCAAAAGACGAGTACGTCGTTATTTGTTCTGAAATGGCCGAGTAGAAGTTCTGGTGGGGATCCTTATCCAGCATCAGGGGATCGAAGCTCTGCGGTTTAATACGTATTACGGGCGAAACTAGGGGTGGAGAAGAGGTCCACTTTGAGCCTCCAATTTGTTCAAAGTTAACATGAGCACGGTGCTCAAGAGTGGTGTGGGCTCCATCCTCCAGAATTTTCGTACGAAATCGTTTGTTCGTTTAGACGGTTATACGCTCCACTCAGGGTCGTGTCGAGGATTCAACTCTCTCTCTCTGGGGCTCATATGAACAGGGTTATCTCCGTAATTGTACCACGGAACCACCCAACTATCCCAAGAACATAGTTTTCTCGCTTCCAAACCTTTGTGAATGTCCATGGTTGCCCCCATCTCTCTCTCTCTCTCCCTCCCTCTCTCTCTCTCTCTCTCTCTCTCTCTCACACACACTCGAGAGAAAGAGATTCTCTCTTTTTCTCTCTCACTCTCTCTCTATTTCTCGTCTTCATTCTCCTCTCCTCGACCTTCCTGATAAGGACAATAGCTGCCAAGTGCTTCCCTATTCTGCATCCGCTCGATCTATTCGCTTACTTTTCTCAACAACTTTTCCGCCTCTAACCTTTTCTCTCCCATTTTAGCTCTTTCAAGCTACACAGAGAACCTTCCTTCTTTCCTTTATAGTGTCAGGGACAAGAGTCCAGTTTTATTGCAAATAATTGCAAATAAAAATTTGTTTTCTTCATTTTCTGTAACTGTCATGGGATCATCCAAAAATTAGGTAACACATTTTTGGCCCATTTCTCCCCTTCCCATGTAACAAGTCTTATCAGAATGATTTGGACCCGAATTACTTACTACCCGAAACACCTGGATTACCATTCCTTCTTTATATAAAGAAGCATATGTTCCATACATAAAAAATTATCATAATTTCCAAAAACTAAATCAACGCTTTCATTTTCACTGTTTATAATTGAAGCAAGGAAAGCTAATCGGTGCTAAGTCCACTTTTTGACAACATTGAGTTTTCTTTAAAAATCATACTTTTCAGCTTTTTTATACATCTTCTACTGTAAAACTTAGGTTTTGAAATTTTTTAACCTAAGATTTAGTATCTAGATGTATTCAAATATTTAAAAATATCAAAGAATTTGAATTATTGAATGAATTATACAAAAAGATTACGTTTTTATTGTTTAAATGGATAAAAATATCAAAAAAAATTTAATCAATTCAAACTAAATGAATGAATTATACGAAAATATTCAATATTTTTAAGCAATTCTATGGACATTATAGAATTTTGACTTGTTTTATCTCGAATTGCTTTTGACTTCTTTATTTCGATTTCTTTTATTGTAAAAATAAAAGAAGTGTTGTACTATAACTGCAAATTTTCTTTTTCGTCAAGTAGTGTTATTTGTTTATGAAATAAACAAAAATATGTATTTCAAACTTTTTGATCTTAAAAATCATCAAAATTGAGGAATTTCACTCCATACGCCTAGGGCGCGCGACTGTTGGTTCTCGTGCTTCGCGCTCGAGAATATATTTATCTCACGCTTCGCGCTCGCTAATGTATTTATCTCGCGCTACGCGCTCGGTCTT
>JAABKJ010001147.1:0-31501 GCA_011634705.1 Andricus grossulariae | reverse complement strand
GGTTCAAGCTGAATAAATTTCAGGTTCGACATATTCAACTTTTTTAAAAATGTGTGCATATGACTCAATAAAAAAAACATCTTTTTGCACATTTAAAGAAAATTGTTATTGAGCAAAAAAAAATATGTTTAAATTTCGTAATTTTTTATTATTTTTGACCAGTAAAAGCTATTCAACTGTTTGTGGTTAAAGTTATGTATCTGTACTTGTAAATTCGAGCATTTGGTTGAAAATTTGTCTCTGAAGTTTGAAAATTCAACTATCTGCTCAAAAATTCGTCTATTTTATAAGGATTTGAATAAATTTTTTTTTACAATTACGCGTAATTAAAAAATTGTATTACAATTTCGGTATTTTGAATAACGTAACCTAAATCGAGTTAAGATAGTTACGTTTTGGCAGTATAGAAACACAAGAAAAATCACGAAAGTATTTTGTTTGGTTTCGGTCGAGTCCCTGATTTTGCTTGAAAGTTCATTTATTTGGTTGTAAATGCAACTGTTTGGTTTAAATTAATTCTTTTGTTTGAAGGAAATTCAACTATTTGGTTAAAAATCATCTTTCGGATTCAAAAGTCAACTGTTTTCTAAAACATTTGACTTTTTGGCTTGAAAACTCAACTCTTACGATAGTTTCGTTGAAAATTCATATATTTTTGTAGAAAATAACACATATATATAGTATGAATATAAATTCGCATACCATATATGTAACTATTTACTTCTATTACTTCATCAATTGAGTCCATAAAAAAATGGTGAAAAACAAAGACTTTATGTAATTTTTATTGCTAAATCGAATGACGCTTCATCTATTAGTTTTTGCGCTATTAGTTTTCCAATGATTTTATGACAAAATAATGTTTTTTTATAATTAGAGGTTAAAAAATAATTTAAGTAAACAAAATTTTGCATGTCACTCACATGGTTATGACATGGAACGATTTTGAAGATTTTTTTCTCGAAAAGTATTAACTTTTTCCAACTTTATTTTCATAGATCTATAGAGCTCTATTAAGCAGCCTAAAATGTATTTTCTCATTTTTGTTTTGTTTTTAAATCATTCGAAAACATTTTTTTACTCTAATGAATTTTTTTCTTGGCACTAATAGTTCTGCCGTGACACCTTTCAGTTCAGCAAACCCTCAATCATAAAATAAAGCTTTAATTTTGATTTATTCAAAAATAAAATGAAAACAAGAATTTCTCATTTGAGGGGTTTCTACTTACTATTTTAAAAAGTGGTAAGTTTTCCATTTTGAATGTGTTTTCAAAATTGAATTTTAAAACAAGTTAAATATGTGAATTTTAATTACAGGAAACGTAATCAAATTATTCGTTAAATTAGTTAAACTTGAGAGCATTTACTAAATTTTCATATACCGTAATTGGAGTTCCAGTCGACTATTTTCAACAATGTGTTAATACACTATTCATTTAATGATTACTAGGAATTTAATTACACGTCACTAAAAATAGTTAACTGGAACTGTAATTATATAAGTAATGTTTATATTACGTTAGCAATTAAGACTTTAAGACTCCACACTCCGAAGCTTTTAAAGAGGTTTTTATAATAGGTTTTTAAAATAAGATGCCTTACTGTAAGAATATTTTAAAAAGTTTTATCTGAATAACATATTTAGTTGAAACAGATAGCCCATAAAAATATAATTTATTTAATTAGATTATCAGTCATACGCACATGAAATCTGTCAACTTTTATGAGTTGGAATCTTGGACTCACCTAGAACAAAAAAAAAGAGAGTAGTTTAGTATGGTATTCAAATTAAAAAAGTTGGCTTAATTTAAAGTATAACAAAATTAATCCGTAGGAAAAGTATAGCCTTTTTCGTAAACTTTAATGAAAATAGACAATAAATAATAATTTTAATTATAGATTTTCGAATTTCGATCATCCTATGAAAAAGAAATTTTTACTGAACCCCAAAAAACATCCTATCATTGTGAAAATTATTGCCTAATATTAAATGTTAATCAGCATTTCTTAACATATTTTTCCACAAATTGGAACTGCCCATGTTTTATTGATTTAAACAGATATATTAAAAAAAGGTCAAATATTAAAAAAATTCTCAGACTGCAATTCAACTTTCTGTAATCGGTGTGGAACGCAATTCAAAGTTATCTACTACTCTCTTGAATAAAGTAAGCTTGTAAAATAATAAACTGTAGACTTCGTGTCCACCTTTTTTCATTCTTAAATTACAGTTCTTGTATTACGCTACATGGTAAACGTGCCGTGAACCTAATGTACACAGTAAGCACATTCTTGAGTATCTCGAATGTGTGAAAGGATACTTTTTCTCTCTTTTACTCTCACCTCCCTCCATTTGCTTTCTTTTACACTCTGTCTTTCCATTCAGAATTCACCATGACTGAACCACAATCTCTCCATTCTGTCCGGAGAACTTTTCCCATATAACTTTCTGCCTCAATCTCTTGAAGTCTCCATCGCCCTCAACACATTTTTCCTGCGGAAAAAAATACTTCCTGCTTTTTAATGGATAGTCAGCCAGGCCGTCTGCGATGTCTAAATAAAGGAGTAACATAAAGGGTTAGGTTGGATTTCAAATATCGTCTACCTGACCCTGCAGAGTAACATACCATGATATATTCACGGAGATAAATTGAGGTTTAAAGTTAGGGGGTCAAAATTGAGAAGTTCTAATTTTCTACTAGATTAACCTAGAGGGTTAGGATCACTATCAGGATAATCAAGTTGTCTCTCTGAGATGGGCAATTTGAAGACTTTGATCAAGTTGACCAAGGATAACATTGATCAAGGATCAACATTTTGATCGAGGATGAACATTATTGTTAGGCGAGGGAGAAACAACTCTAGTAATCCGCTAGAACGCTCAGTTATCCGAGCTGGTAATCTAGTTCAATCCGAGTAATCTATTGTAATCCACCGTAACCCACATGTAATCTGATTTAATCCACTTATAACTTGGAATGATCCACTTGTAATCCCGAGTAACCCAATTGTAATCCGAGCAAACGAATTGTAATCAATGGTAATCCACTTGCAGTCCGCGATGTTCCACTTGTATTCACACGTCATTCATTTGCAATCTGGTATAATCCACAGCGATCAGCTTGTAATCTAGGAAGTTTAATTAATCCACTTTTATTATATTTCCAAGTGGATTAATCCACTTGCACTTTTTTAACTGAAAACTTAACTAATCCATTTTTGGTGAAAATTTGTCTTTTATAGTTTGATAGAAAATTAAGATTCTGGCTTTAAAATTCCTCTTTTTCGTTGAAAACTTACCTAATTTGTTGAAAATTCAACTATTTGGTTGAAAATTTACGTATTTTGTTAAAAATTCGTCATTTTTTACTAAAAAAATCTTTTTTTGTTAATCATTCATATTTTTGGTTTGAAAATTTAACTGCTTTATAGAAAAGTAATCTTTCTGGTTGAAATTTCAACAACTTGGTTGAACTACTTTATTAAAAATTCATTATTTGGTTGAAAATTCATCACATTAGTTGAAAATTCATTTCTGGTTGAAAATGTAACTATTTTGTTGGAAATTCGTTTTTCTGGGGGGGGGGGTAAAAAAATAATTTTTTAAATTGAATATGTAATTACTCCATTTTTTATTAAATATTTATCTTTTTTATCTGAAAATGTAACTTTTTGGTTGAGAATCAATCTGTTTTGGTTAAGGATTGAACTACTTAGTTGAAAAGTCGTGTTTTTTGGTTGACTTCAACTGTTTTCGATTTAAAATTAAAATCTTGTTTGATTGAAATATTAACTAAAACATTTTTCCGTGAGATTTCATGTCATTTTGTTGAAAATTCATCTATTTTGTGAAAATTCAATAATTTTGTTAAAAAGTCATTCTTTTAATTGAAGATTCTTCATTTTAGTTGAAAATTCAACTGAAAATTCAACTATTCAATTTTTTGTGGAAAATTGATATTTTTTAGTTGAAACCCCAACTACTTGGTTGAAAATTCAACTATTTGTGATGATCATGTTGACTCTCTGGGATGATCAAGTTGACTCTCTGGGATGATCAAGTTGACCCGCTATGATGATTAAGTTAACCCTCGTCAATGATCACGTCAAACATCTTTTTACGAACCCCAAGAATGTTCAGTTCAAACATCTACAATGTTAATTCTAGAAGGCTGTCATATAGACTTGAATTGTTCTTGAACGTATGTGCTGGGACTCGTTATCAGTTCCAAAGTCTAGGTTCTTCTCCCTTCAAGCGGAAGTGAAGCAACTTCTCGCATAGACTCATTCTTTTTTTGGCCCTGTTCTAAGTGGGTCACACATTCCATGTAATCGGGCCTTCCAGTTTGTGTCTCACTTCCGGTCGTGACGTCACTTCCCTTTCGGAATAGACGTCGCTGCCTCCTCCACCGCTTTGGCTCTTTCGTCGACTTCCCTGACTATCGTTACAGAGCCCAACTCACATACATGAACAAAAACGAACATACCTACGCA
Source organism: Andricus grossulariae (assembly GCA_011634705.1). Classification (NCBI taxonomy): domain Eukaryota; kingdom Metazoa; phylum Arthropoda; class Insecta; order Hymenoptera; family Cynipidae; genus Andricus; species Andricus grossulariae. The sequence continues at coordinate 27,007 of JAABKJ010001147.1, read as the reverse complement.
CACATTGCAAAGTTCGTCGGTCTGCCGCACGCTCAAGCACACGCATGATGGATGTTTCACTGGTGCACTTGTGTGGAGCCTATGATAGAGCTTGAGGAACAGAGGACGACCGGATGAGCTGTAGACGGTTTAAAGGCCTGCGTCCAGCCTTTACTTCGCTCAGTACCTCCTCCGTCTATTTTCACTTACCTCTAATCGATTTCTGTAGAATTTTATTCACTTATGAGAAAAGAGAATTCGGGATGCCAGATAAACTTAACCAACTTAATCCAAAATACCGACTTTAAATATTAGGAACTAAAAACTAGTTTAACTATGTCTGATATGGCTCGATGATTGCAAAGTATACTATTTCAGGAATTCAATGTACACCCCAGTCGATTGTGTTTTCATAGATAGAAATCTCTAGTGTCAAGAGTCTATAAAATATTTTTTTTCTAATAAAAGTTTCCCGTTCTTTTTATTACAAGTAACTAGAATCTTGATGGGTGCGCTGAATATATTAAATCAAACCAAGTGGCTTGTACGCAGGTAAATTATGCTCACTGTTAGCACTTTGTAAGAACTGTAAGGGAAATAATAAATTAGAAGATCAACGATCTGCTTAATTAACGCAGTGATAACCTCAGCGTCTTGTTATACGCAATGTGCGTACAAGTCACACAACAATCCAGTCATGACTGTAAAATCACCCAAGCAGTTGAAGTTGAAGAAATCACAACTTAAACATCTGGGGAGTAGATGTATCTTCTATAATTAATCTTCTAACCAATCATATTTTCCAAATATGTTTAAGAAATTTATGAAGGGCTATCTATTTGCTCAAAATTAATTAAGTTAATCTATTTTATTAAAGTGCCATTGAGTACTCTCCGTACAAAAAATATAGATTTATAGATTAGTATTTAGATTAAATAGATTAAAAAGATTAGTGAGTGTGTTTCAAAATTTTCAGTTCATTAGTACTTTTTTATGATGAATGAAGAATTTAAAGAAGGTACAATTTCTTCAGATAATTTCCAAATGCCTAACATTGCGTGGCTTCTGCATATTTAAATGAATTGTTATTAAGTAAATAACAATAGAGTTGTGAGATATTATCTTCGAAACTAAGAAACCTAATCATTCTTGAAGCAAATTGCAAATTTTTGGCTCCTGAAAAAGTAAATGTAGTGTCAATCATCAAAAGGTGTGTTTAAATGTTAAAAATTTTTTTCACTTGAAAAATAGAATGAGCTATCCCATTATTATTAAAGGAACCAGAGGCACAGTTGGAGATCTTGCGTGGGTTACTGCTACTCCTATCTTACACAATGCCATTTTTCACACTACCTACAGTGAAAAAGGGTACAATCCACTTTCGATAAAATTAAATAAATTAAATATATAAAAAATAAATTATAAATTAAATCTGAAATTTCTTCGACAATGGGATAGCCTTTTGTATTTTCCAAAGGAGAAAATAATGTTTTAAATATTAAAAGATAACTTTTTGATTATTAACAATAAATGCATTATATTCAGGAGCCAAAATTCTGCAATTCGCTTCAAGTATGATCTTTGTAGATTGCTTAGTCTCAAAGATAAATAATTCGATACTTATCTTTTGTCCTTAACTTAATAACAAATCGTTATTTTGGACTTTGTCTTCATCATTGTGCACAGAAAAGATCAATGAAAATCATATATTTCTGGCAGATTTTTTACTTCGATTTGAGAGAACAGGGAGCCACTTAAAGTTGGGAATTCTGAAATGATTGTAAGAAAATGGTACTTTTTGACCTTTCACTCATTCATAACAAAATTACTAATGGATTGAAAATTTGTAAAGATACTGACCAATATGCATGAAACCTTAATCTTTAGAATGTCTTTTTTCTCATATTTTAGAAATTTTTTCCTGCTGAGTTATTCATCAAAATATCTGGACAAATTAGGGCTCTATATTTTATGGACTGAGAGTATAGGGTATTCAATATTCATTGCGAAAATTAGAAACGAATTCAGAAATTTCTAGGAAATAGCGGAATATCCACAGGATGTTCAATATAAGATTCCGATATATTCCATAAAATTATGCAATTACAGAATATTCTAGAAATTGACATTCCTTTTTAAACCATTCTAGAACATTCTTTGAAATTGCACAAGACTGTAGAAAATTCCAAATCATTCTATACCACTTTAAAATATTGCAATGATTTCCAGCTCATTCTAGATCTAGAATATTTACAATGTTTAAAGTATTATTTCATATTATTCAAAAAAGTCTAGAATATTCTAGAACATTCCAAAGCGTTCTAGTATTGTCTCGAAAATCCCAGAACAATCCAGAATTCTATAATAATCTGAAGGACTCTAGCCACCGTGAAATGGGGATGAGCGGGTCGTTTTTCCCGGGGTTTTTACAATAAAATGCAAGAAGAAACAACTATTTATCATCTCTTTATGTGTGAGCGACGATGACCCCACGATGTCGCATCACATCGCTCATTAATATGAAATAGTAAAAAAAAGCGCTTGGAAGAAAAACTGTACAGAAAAAGTAATTATTTATAAGTTTTCTAATAACTTAAAAGCAATTAAAGTTACCCATACGGATGGCAACGTTAAATAATCTGCTTATTGTCACTCGGAACAAAACTAGATTTATGCTTAACCCCATAAGTAAGATATTATACATCTACATAAAAAAAGATTTAAAATAAAGTTTAACGTTTTTCAAAAAAAAAAACAATCGCTAATCTTAACGTTTATTATTTATAGAAAGAAATAATTGATTAAAAAAAAAAGTTTTGGGTAAGGCGGTTTTCCCCACATACACTGCATATCTCGTTCAGCCCTAAAAAATATACAATTTTTATGCATGAATAATAAAGGAAGCTGAATTTTTCATTTGCTTTACACTCCATGAACTTATTCCGATTTGAAACGTGTAATATTTTTCGCAACTTATGCAACACATCATATGTAAAATACCCACATACCCGATACCAATTTCTTGTTCAGGCAGTAGAGGTCTGTAAAAAAAAATCGGCGTGTATTGTGAGTGAGCTGGTGATAAAAGGTACCACCACAGCTTGGATCGTAAAACTCGAAGAAAAGTCGCAAAATAGAAAACGAGTAAAAAGAAAATTGCCGCTTTTTTGTACCCATAAAGGCGATACGTTGCAGCATTCAATACCTCTCACAATAGACATATAACTTTTTATTATATGTTTTGTGAAAAAAATGTCCAACAATTCAATTTCGAAAAGTATGATGAGGCGCAAATTACAAATCCTCAATCTTTTCTTTACCTGTCATTCATTAAGTCTGATGACGTTGGGATCTCGAATCTTGCATTATTGGGAAATTTCAAGCAAGAATTGAGCACCACTGTGGTTGGAAAGAGTTCCCACGCTAGTTCGCGCTGCGTAGCTATATCGCGGCTAGATATGTTTGTTACGAATAGGCTTTTAGACATAGGTTGATTGGCCTTTTCGTGGAAGAAGCAGCAATAAGAAATGTTAGTGTGTTGTCAGATAAGAAAGAAACCGGAAGTAGAAGTGTCACCTAAGCCGAAAGAATATGTTCCCCAAGTCAACATATCACTATTGTTTATATTAGTTTAGGCTAAGAAGGTGTTAGAAGGTGTGGACAGGCATATTATGATTTAGTGTATATATTCCAAAAAAGTGCATTGTGAACAAATTCTTCAGACACTGATGTAAATTTTCTGAAGAATTGTACCAAGAAACAATATTGAAGTGCAACTATTATAGGTATTAACTTTTAGTCAGGCAGCAGTAAGAATTGCATTGTGCTGCATGACAAAAGGATAACTGAAATAGTTTAACCAATAACTCGACAGGAACTATTCGTGGAAAATTAATAATTACAGTTTCCTGCGATTGGCAACACTTCGTGCTACGTGATTACGAGGTATTTTATTCCATTGTAAAATGAGCATGTAAAAATCATAAATATTAGACTTCATCATCGAATCTCCGAACTTTTGAAATTTGCATTTAATCCTCAAATATTCGGCATAAAGTATCAGAAGGCGTGCACGAAACTAAAACCCGGCATTAGCGATTTTCTCTGTGAAGATTCTTAGCGGCGCGTCTGCGCATGATAAATTCGCTTTGGAGCTTGCGCAATGGTATGCGTGCGTGCAGAGTGCGAGGGACAGTCGAAGTTGAACGAACCCACGTGCGAGCCAAACCTCGCTATTTTTTTTAAGGTCCATTACGACTACTATCATGCAGGTACATCCGCCACAAACTTTCTGTGAAGCAGAGAAATTCTTTTTTCACATACCACATCAACCTTCAAATCAAGAAATCCAAAAAATGATTGAGCGGTGCCGCCATTGTAAGCTGTCTAGATCAAAAATGTAAAAACATGTGTAAATTTACATACAGATGTTATGTAAAGCAACTTCGTATCCAAATTATGGTTATAATATTCTGTCGCAAAGATGAGACAAAGAAATTGTGTATGTGAAGAAAATTTATTACAATTGTGTGTATTCTACTGGCGCCAAAAATATTCTATATACAATTATACATTCTTCCAAGGTCTTTTCGAACAAAGAGGAAATTAAAAAACTTTTTAAGCACTCCCTCAAGATTGCACCATTTTTTTCAGGGATCTGAACAAACTTCAAGGGAATTTTTTTTACTATCTACAATTATTTCTATGCATGTTAATAATTCTGGTTTAAATCTGAAATAAGCAAAATAATTTGTAACATCTAAAATTGAAAATTCAACAACCTGAAATATAACCAATTGAATTTGAAAGAAAATCTCTAATGGACTTTACTTTAGAAATAGATCCTGGATTTCGATCGTTTAATTTCGCTGCGTAATTGGATTTAATACCTTGAGCGAACCTGGTCGTTTTTATTCGGCGAGGCAGGCTCTCATTAACTCTTTGCATTTATGATATTAGAGTGACCGTTAATTAACAGGCAAACACAATTTTATAATATTGCGCATAGCTTCAAGCTCCAAGTAATTTCAATTTTGACACGTGCACTATAAGTGTTCAGCAGTATTCATTATTTCATCCTGTAATTATCGATACGTAATTATAATCAATTACAATAATTCCGGAGGACATAACATCAAGTTTTGCTTACTTTAAAAAAAAATGATCAAGGTTCTCATAACAATTTTCGAAATTATAGGTACTATTATGATATTAATTGAAAACTTTCTTAAATAGCAATTACTGTAGGTCCAAGTCATAATTCATAAAGTCATAATTTTGCGAACCTTCTGTTTCATTGTGAATATAACGAAATAATTTTAGTGCAGATTCTTGATTAAGCTTTCAAACACAGCATACAACTTTCATTTACGGTCATTATGATAAGAAAGACATTTTATATATTTTTTAAATTTATTTTTTTCTACGATTGCCCCATTCTTAGACGAAATTTTCCTAAGATTCGTGTATTGAGACAAGAGTCTATAATACATGGAAAGCTATTTTTTATGAGATTTTAAACAAAAAAGTAACTTTCAACCAGAAAAGATGAATTTTCAATCAATTAATACACTTTTCAAGCAAAATAGACGAATTTTTAATCAGATATAGTTGAATTTTCAACTTAAAACGAAGTTTCTACAAAACAATTTTGTTACCAGGCTGTTGAAATTTCAAGCCAAAAAGACGAATTTTCTACAAAACTGTTGAATTTTTAAACAGCTAATTAAATTTTCAAATAAAAAACTTTAATTATCAGCCAAAAATGGAATAGGTAAATTTTCAGTTAAGAATTTTCAACAAAATTGCTAAACTTTCTAACAAAGAGATGAATCTTCAAGAAAAAAATGATTTTTTTAAAAAATTAGTTTAATTTTCAATCAATTAGATCAACATCCAACCAGACAGATGAAATTTCAGCCAATAAAGATGAATTCTCAACGAAAAATGTAACAGATGATACTTCAACCAAAAAAGACAAATTTTAAACAAAATATTTTAATCCCTAACTAAAACAGATTAATTTTCAACCAAGTAGTTTCATTTTTAACCAAAAGTAATGATTTTTCAAACAAAACAGACAGATTTGTAATTGAATTGAATTGAATTGAATGTAATTGAATTCTGAACCAAAATATAAAATTAGATTTCTCAGTTAAGAAGAATTAACACTCAACAAAAAAAGATGACTTTTCTACCAAAAGATGAACTTTTAATACAGAATGACGAATTTTCGATCGAAAACAGTTAAATTCTCGACCAAAAAAGATCACTTCAACAAAATAGTTGAATTTTCAACAAAATAATAAATTTTTGAAACGAAAGAGATAAATTATAAACCAAATAATATAATAGTAGACTTTCCAATTAAAAGAATGAAGTTTCAACGAAAAATAGTTGGATTTTCTTGTTGAAAAAGGGAAAGTTTCTTGAAGCCAGGGGGAAAAAGAGGAATTATTTTAAGAAAGAGGGAAAAAGGGTAACAGGGGCAGAGTGTGAAGTCTGGAAATGTAGATGATTGTCTAAGAGTTTCTCTCAGTCTAGACGATTAGATTCGCATCTTATCATTTGTCAGCAATGCATGAGTCAATTAATCAGGGTTCAGATCGCTAATAAAATTAACATCATTGTTGGATTTTAGTTTCTCGGCACGGAGCCACGAAGTAGGAAGATTATCATTTGTGTCGAACAATATTGTGTATGCCGGCCGAGAGCTTCTCCGCTAGATACACGGCAATGAATGACGTCATCGCGACTGGAAACAGCTGACCGCATTCCACGATAATTGCTTTGCATAATCGTAAAAGCCCTGTCTCCACGGCGTTCTTTTTTTTTTTTTTTCGAACGGTACATTGGTTCAGCATCCCTTTTATAATCCAAGAATCGACACGTGAACTAAATACGGTCGTCGACCTGGTAGCAAAAGAGTCGATTCGACCACATCGCCACTCTGCAGGGGTCAATACTTTTCCCGCCGGCGCTGCCTTTTAAAGTTTAAAGAGCCACAAACGCGCGCGCGCGCCGTCTAGGTATGACAGTGGCGCTCATTTTATACGTAACAGCTCTTCCTGGTACAGAATTCAGCGACCGGAACGCCCCGATTACCATATCCGGAGAACAAACAACAAAATTTATTTCTTCACTCTGTTTCATAGAGATTGTTCATTTTAATACAGGAAAGTTTCTGTTTCGATGACTTCCAGCTATTCGAGTACAAAAAAGTTTCTTTTTGGTACTGGAGGTACCTCGTGCAGATCCAGACAAATCATTTCCTCACGATTCCAGATTTTTTCAAGAATCTGTAGATTTTTCCAGGTATAATTTTATTGAATTAGTTACATTTTTTATCAAAAAATACTAATTAAAAAAAATGTTACAGTTGGTATTTCAGAAAAAAAATTTGAATTTTAAATAAAAACAGCAGAATTCAACCAAAAAAGACAAATTTCCAACACGATAATTGAATCCTTAACCAAATTGATTTTCAACCAAGCACTTTTATTTTTAACCAAAAAATATGAATTTGAATGATTTAGTTATAAGTTTGAATTATTATTTCAATGTTTAAAATTCAATGCATATTTAATATATTATATTTTTAATAAGAGATATTTGCCTGAGATTAGGGAAAATGATAAAAAGAAGTTTGATTTAAATAACCATAATACCAGTATTATAATTTTTCTTTTTTTACTTTTACGAATGAAAAAGCATTCTTACATCATTTTATATTACATTTCTTTTTTTAATTAAGGTACACTCGAAAAAATTCCCGGACATTTCCAGATTTGTCCAGGTATGTAAAAATTCCCCGTTAATTCCAGATTTTCCAGGCGAGCAGATAATTCTGAAAAAGAACGTGAAAAATCGTTTGAAAAGTTCCCTAAAAAGACATTCCAAAGAATTACTGCGTTCACTTATTCTTGTTTTGTGTCATTTTGAATATTTTCTTGGAAAAAAGTAAAAAATTAAAATAACTTTTGACTTTCGAAATGGTTTATTTCGAAAAAAATCTAGCTCATTTGAAAACAAATCATACTTTTATGAAAAATCATTTTTATTGCATGTCGTTTTGAATTCTTCTGGTTTGAAGAAAGGAGGAAAATAAGTTTATTTTCTGAATCAAAAGTACGGTATTTATAAAAGTCTGATTTCGTTCATGATGACTCAAAATGAATTCAATTTCGAAAGTCAAAATAAAGTATGTATACCGAGGACAAAAATATCGTACATTAAATTATTTTTGTATCAATTCAATGAGGTATCAAATTAATAATAGCTTTTTCCCAATATACAATTTAAAAAATTACCGATTGCAACAAAAATTATCTACCACGCAAATGTTTATTGTCAAAAATTAATTATTTGGTTATCATCTTTTTTTGTCAGTATCATAAGTAAATTTATTTCAGAATATTACCTGAATCTTATCTATTTTTATGTATAGTATTTGCAAACGATTTTATTTGAAAACCAGAAGAGAAAATACTATTTTAAAGATAATTCAGTTATTTCGTGAACATTCTTATCGGCGCATCATCACCAAGAAAATAAATTATGAGAATATAAAAAAGCTCGACTCGGAGGAATTCCATTTAAATCGAAGTGGAATTCTATTACAAGAATAGCTAGCTCCTTCTCAGTTTGAAAAATATTCCTCTACTAAATATGTGTCATTTACTTAAGACTTACGAGACCAATAAACCAACTCTTTTTATCTACTTAAAGAGGAATTTATCTAGAGCTTATACTCTGGAATGCAGATAACAAAATTTGTGGTTTATCTTACTCTGTTTCGCTATCAATTCTCGCGGTACTAACGTGACATTAGATCGCGTACAGATAAAGTATACAAACTTAAATAAAATTACAGGTGTTCTCATATTTCTAGTTCTCTATTCCAATTGCTATTTGAGGCAATTAACGTTAAATATTCCCTTTCATGAAGGAAGCAAAAATTACTTGACTTATACTCTCTTGTTTTTTTTTCTTTTTTTTTTTTTTTTTTTTTGATGCGATAAACGCGTGGGAAAGAAGCCGTTAGAACAGTGGTAGTACGAAGTGTGTACAAGTTTTTATGGCTTGGGTTTCCACGAAAACTGACTTGTCCCAATAAGGTAGTGATTCGCATTCTTCTTTTGTTCTTGGATGGTACGTGCCACCGTGGTCAACGCCGGGAGCATCGGTCTTTGCCCGGCGTCATGACACAAGTATGTGCATCTACACTCGGTGACATCTATTCTCAAGATTGAGTTGCGATTACAGCAAGCCAAAGATTCCTTAGAAAATACATTTTCAAACGTATTATTTACACACACAAGAAATCAAAAATCCATTCCTAAGAACCACTTTTCACAATCTCTTAATTAAAACCAACTGCGGAGAAATAAATTGCAAAAATCGTATTGAAAACATGCTAACTAAGCTCATTATCTGAATTCCAGTGTATTTTTCAGCCTCCTCAGATAATGCACGGAATATTAGCGATAGCGAATTCAGTGAGTGCGAATGGATCAATTGAATAAATAACAATAATAATCGCGAGCAGAATTTGAATTGCACTGCATCTTTATAAATGTTAACACAATCATTTTACACTCTGTCGATTGCATACGTTAAGAAAGTATTCAATGTTCGAAGATGCTCTTCAACTGCCTATAACATGTACCCAGTTTATATGTTAATTTTTCATTGTTATACCTACGTACAAGATGCATATATCGAAGTAATGAACGTCCTGTAGAGCAGCGCCTACGCGACCCACTTTGTGATGTTTCATACTTTGTCGGGCGGTCTATGCAGGGCCGTCATAATAACTGCCAGACTTTAAAATTTATAAATCAATGCATTCTCTTGAAATACTTCATAATTTTGAGGAATGATCTGAAGAAAAAAATCAGTAAAAAAAGAAGGTGCGAAATTCCAGACTTTGTCGGGCGATGCAGGGCCATGATATTAATTGCTAGACTTTTAATTGCATAAACCACTATACTCTCTTGAAATGCTTCATAATCTTGAGAAATTACTTTATGAAAAAAATTAGTAGAAAAAAGTGCGAAATTCCTTATCGCGTTACACTGATCGTCTGTGCGCCCTTGAGAACGGAGCTAGTGAACTAAGGTAACATTGGATCAGACAAACCGCGAACACAGGGTAGAATCGTGGAACGTGGGATGCCACTAAACAGGGCCTTATATGGTGCAAATATCCCCGTTTCTCCTCGACGTGCACTTCGTTATTTCATCGAGCAACGTTCTTTTGCTCGGCGATCGCAGATCCGCCTTTATGGCGTTCCAAGAGAACGCACCTTATTTTACTTGGGTCGATTTTCCCCCATAACAATCTCTACTTTGGTTCTATAATTCGATTTCACTCCTCAAACAACTACATAAAGATCTAAGAGAGGGTATGAAGCACTCAAAAGTTAGAAAAAAATCTTAGTCGTTTTCCAGGTCTTTCTCGGTTATTTAAATTTTCCAATTTAAATAAATCTAAAAAGTTTATATTTTCGGGTACTCAGAAAAATCTATTAATGAATCTGATGTGAAGCAGTTATTAATTTGAAGCGCTTACAATTGAAAATTAAGCATTTAAAATTGAACAAGTTCAGACTCAAAACTTCAATATTATATACATTCGAAGCTTTCAAAATTAAAAAAAAACTTGAATATTGAAAAACATTTAATATTGTACAATTTCAAAATTGAACAATTTTTTATTTAGGGCAGCCTAAATTCGATGGATTGAAAAAGAAGCACTCGAAATTTTTCACCAATTACTTGATTATAATTGTCTCATTTACAAGTTTCCCATCTAAAATTATCCGATTTAGAAGTTTTTCAATTGAATTACTTAACTTTCAGTTGAAAATTGTACAATTTTGAAGGATTATAACTAAAACTAAAAAATTTGGATTCTTCCAAACTAAAATGCAACACATTCGAGTAATAAGGTTTTCAATTTAAAACTGTCCCCATTTTTAATATTAGAATTTGAAAGAACAGAATTTGCGAATATTTAGATTACGAAAATTTCAGCTATTATTCCTTTGACGACAAATAGTAGTCATCACGACATAAATAATTTCCGTGTTTCCAAGGAATTTACTTCGTATTCTTATTTATAAACTAAATAAAATATCGCGTTGAAATTTTGGAAAATGAAAGAAAATATATCAACCCACTGCTGTCTGGCGCATGGCTTTGTATTTTTAACAGAAAAGTTATTTTTCTAGAAGTTTTTCACGCTCATCTTACAGCCGTCGTCTAAGCAGACTGAGACGATATGTGTCTTGATATGAAAAACTTCTAAAAAGACGACTTTTTCTTTAAAAATACCAACTTGAACGGGCTAAAGAGCAGTGGTTTGATATATATTTAGTTTAAAAATAAGAAGGCGGAAAATAATACAAGGGACGTTGTCACGTGGTCGGTAATTTGTGACGTCAGAGAATACCATTTGATCTTAATTTGAAGATAATGTGTTAAATCTAGAAAGGTTTATATAACAATTATTTAATTACAAACAAAATTCTTGAATTATTAAGGTCTTGATTTCTAAATTATATATTTTAAAGAATTCAAAGAACAATTTCAATTTCACACTGTCAGTAAAAAAGAATACTTAACCTTATTAGATCCACCTTAAAATTCTTCACATCAAATTGCAGTCAAATTTATCTATATTTAAGCCAATTCATCTGATTTTAAGTAAAATTGGTTTTAATTACCCCCAACTTTCCACGGAAACTTGGAAAGGGCGACAAGTGTGACCGAACTCGCACTTGAATTCCAAAGAATTTATTATGAATTCCAATAAATTCAAGGCTAATTCCAACAAGTTTAAAATTCACATCCGACAGCATATGCTTTTTACCCACCTGCATATAATCCTGTTGACGAAATGAGGTTACGTGGAGCAGAGAAAAAGAAAGAGAAAAATATGTCGGAAGAGAAAAATTAAAATCTGTAAAATATGCTGGAAGAGAATGCACAACGTTAATTTAATATGCCGATTGTGCTGCTAAATTAACTGGTAACGTATGTAACCCCTTTTATTATTCCTTATGTACGGTTTCAGTATAATATTCAGCCAAAACACTATATGCCGGACAATTATTGATATCGACAACGATAAAGTTCAGCATAGAGATATTTTGATTTTTATTAAAATTGCATGACTTTTCGAGTTCAGTTACCCCAGAAAAAATTGTAATTACTCTCAAATTTGGTGTGATCATAATTCGCGAGGATGTTCTTGATGGTGTGCAATGTGCATCCATGCACAAAGTGCATATAACAAGGAAAGGTGCAAGCTGCATATAGCAGGCGCAGCAGACCGTCCCGTCTCGTCGTGCCTCAGACCTTAATGACGTCATTATCTCTAATTAGAATTCTTAGAGTAACAGCCTCTGCTGCGAGCTATTCTACCTTCTGTCTTACATATGGCAGGACGATCCAAATCATATTAAAAAAAAAATCTTTTTCTTACTCTTCGTGATTCAGGTGGCTCTATAAGAAAAGGATGACAGTTCGAAATTCATACTAAAAGAAGTACTACGGGTTTCCACGATATAAATGAATTTTTACTTACATTAGTGCACGCCTGACCTGAACCAAGTTTCACTTTAAAGATATTTATCGAATATTAAAAAAAAACGTTAGGCCCGCTTTTTAAGTAACTCAAGATCTGTTGTTTTTAGATCAATTCATGTGATTTTTTTTCAAAAGGAACAAGTACACAATGACATTTTTGTTTAAAATGCCGAGAAATTTAGTAACTAACGATGCAAGTCGAAAAATGGTCAGCTTGTTCCGTTTTAGTAAAACTAATTGATGATTTTAAACCATGACTCCTACCGATTTGCTTTTCGAAGCATGGGAGTTACAGAAAACAGTAAAAAGTACTGATATTATACATACGAAATAAGTTTTTAATACAAAAATTTTGATCTATGATAAAATTCCATAAAAAGCAGCCTATCATGAGAGACTACTTATTTTCTATTACTACTATTTAACATTTTAAACACTAAAATATCACTTTAAAAAGTCAGAACTTATGAACTATTTACATTAGACAATTTTTTTATTGTTGGGAACTTTGTAAACTTTTTTAAAATAAATTTTAGGAAAGAAATGCAATTAATATTAACAACATAGGAACTTGTTTTTACGCAAAATAAAAGGCTCTTAGCACTGAAAATTTTACATATGACTTGTTCCTTTCTACAAAAATCACATAAATTGACTTAAAAAAACAATAAATATTGAGTTATTTTAAAAGGGGGCCTAACTATTTATTTCATATTTAGTAAAAATAATAATATTTTTAAATTTTCAATACAGAATCATTTATCACTAGAATAAAACAATTTTTAATTCTTACCTTACAATTATAAGGACTGCAACATCATGACTGACTTGAAAAGGTGGTCTATAATCCATAAAACTTCACAACTATTCAAATTAAATTCAAAAGAATTGAACTGAATTGAAATTTTTCTTAAATCTAAAAAATTCCATTAATTTCAATAAAATTAGAGTGAATTTTGAAGAATTTTAAGAACATAAGAAGAAATCGATGAAATTCATAAAAATTCATCGTAAAATAAAAAAAAATATCAAGTGAATTGGAAAAAAAAATATCAGAAAATTCATTTAATTCAGTAAGTTTAAAATGAGTTTAGAAATATTTGAGACAATTCAAAAGAATTTGATAACATGCCTAAAAATTCAGAGTGAGATTAAAAGACTTCAGGATGAATATAATAAGAAACAAAAAAAATTCAAAAAAATCCATTGAATTGAGAAGAATTGAGTGGAATAAAAAAAATGCAAGAGAATTCACAAGAATGACAAAGAATTGAGGATAAATTAATAAGAATTCACAGTGAATTTGAAATATTATGAAATACCGGGAAATTCTATGAAATCTGACAATATATCCGGTAATCCAGGACAATTTATTTTTTAGATCCTATAAAATCGTTCCACATCCTCCGAGATTCTAAGAAACTTTTTACAACCGCATGCAAATTTTTGTAAATCGCATAATATCAACATCTTTGGAAATTCCTTAAAATTTTTAAATAACTTTAAAATGTCTGAATTATTGAAATGAATTAAAAAATTCTTGGAATCTTTTAAAATTCCCTAAAATATTTCAATTCTTTGAAGTCTTCTGAAATTCCTTGAAACTTTTTGTAGCTCTTTTAATTTTAATCAATTGAAAATTCCTTGAAATATTTTAAAGTTCTTGAAAATTCATTGTTTCAAAATACCCTAAAATCTTTAAAATCCTTTGAAAACTCTTCAAATTTTTGAGATTGATTAAAAATGTCTTGGAATCTATATATAATATTTTTGATACGCTTGGCTAGTCGTCTCGAAAATTTGAGACTTTTAAATACCCTAAAAAATATGGAATCCTGTGAAATCTTCTGAAATCCCTTGGAACTTTTTAAATCTCTAAAAAACTGCTTTAAATGTTTTTAAAAATGCTCTAAAATTTCAAGAATTCTTATAAACCCCTTCAAAATATTTCGAAAGCATTTAAGAAAATTCAGAATTAGGTATAGACCTGAATTCAATAGTGGCTAATACATGGGTGCTTCTTACTGAAATTCCCTGACTTCTACAATTTTTTTTAAACCCCTGACTTTTCCCTGACTTCGAGATTTTCCCTGACCTGCGGAAAACCTGATTTTCTATTCCGACATAAGTTGCCGGAGATTAATTTTTTAACTTGTTGGAATTAACATCGAATTCTTTGAAATTCAGTGACTGATTGAAAATTGGATACATAGTCGCGACTGGTCCAAAAAAGCCAACTTGATATTATACATTTTGGCGAAGGTAGAAAGAAGCAGATCCATCAGATTACGTACCTACTCTTGTATGCATTAGTGAAACTCTTGGTCGTTTGGTATTTAAACTATTTAAAGCGGTCCAAGCAAGAGGAGGAATTATTCTGAAGAATATTTGCAATTGGATGTCACGTGACAAGTTCGTTTCCAGCTAGACAGGATCGTTTGTCAGTCATCTTGTTGAATAACAAGCACGTAATAGCACCCCCTGTCCCTCCCTCTCTGACACAACATTCGGTTCGAGTCTCGCGCCTGACAATGCCGCATCACACGTATGTGCGCACGGGTGGCGCTCACAAAAGCGCGAGTCGTTCCTTCTTCTCGGTGCAACTGTGACGTCAGGACGAATACCTACCTGTTGCGTGCGAACTGCGACGCGACGCGACGCGACGTATGACTAGCGAATGGACGCTGTATGTGCATATCGTATCGTTTACCTCCCTCAACGCACGTGCTTCAATACCTTTCCGAAATGATTTTTTCTTTAATTAATCCGGGTGGCCGAAAAACTTAATTTTCAAAATTCCTTTATTTTTCCCTGACAGAATTTTAATCTTGTAAAATTCTTAACATAGAATATTTTATAAGACAATAAAACAGTTTCAAATTTATTTATTAATATTTTACCAAAAAAGTTGAAATATTATCCAAATACACAAATGAAATCACTTTTCAGCAAAATATTTTAATTTTCAACAAAATCATTACATTTTCAACAAAATCATTACATTTTCAGCAAAAGAATGGGATTTTTAACCAAATACTGAATTTTCCTTCAACATACAAAGATGCATTTTCAACCAAATTATCGAATCTTCAAACAAAAAAGATTAAACTTCAATTAAAAACAGTTGAATTTTCAACAAAAAAATGAATTTCCAACGAAAAATATAATAGCAGATATTTCAACAACAACAACAAAATAATTTTCCACAAAATAGTTAAATTTTCAACCAGAATTGAATTTTCTACAAAATAATTACATTTTCAACAAAATAGTTGAATTTATAACCAAACAGTTGAATTTTCAAATAAATACATGAATTTTCAACACAAAGAAATGGATTTTTAATCAAAATAATAGTTAATATTTAAACAACAACAACAAAAAAACAATTTTTAACAAAATACATAGCTGATATTTCAAACAAAATACATTAATTTCGAATAAAATAACAGTTGATATTTAAACAACTAAAAAACAAACGAATTTTCAACAATATAGATTAATTTTCAACCAAAGAGATAAACTGTCTATAAAATATTTAAATTTTCAACAAAATATTTGACTTTCTAACCAAAGAGTTGCATTTTCAACCTCCAAAGATGAATTTTCAAAAAGAAAAAAAAAAAAATTTTCAACAAAATAGTCCAATTTTAAACCAGAGGTGAATTTTCAAATAAAATGATAAATTTGCAACGTATTATATAATTAGTGCCTCTTATTCCCTCACCAATAAAATTCTCTGACTTTTCCCTGATTTCCAAGTTTTTCCTGGCCTAAGGGCCACCCTGTAATTATGAATTTCATATCTAAACAATTCAATTTCAATCATGCAAAATATTAAGATAAGCATGAAAGCATGAAAGCATGAAAAAACACACTTCAAGTGCCCAAATAAATACCTTTTTTTAAAGCTGCACTATAACAATTTTTTTCTTGAAGAGCTATATTTCGAGAATTATAGGTTAAATTTTTAGGTTAAAATATCAAAAATGGACTGAGTTATGATTTTTTTCGTGAAAAAACTCAAGTTTCACGTTTTCGTAAGATTTTTATTCTTCTAACACGCAGCAACATTTTCGTCGATAAAACCTTATCTACACGCTAAAAGGATAGTTAAAGAGTATTCAGTAATTTTTTGGAATCGAAATAACGGCTACTCTCTTTGCAATATAACATTTTCCGCCAACGGGGTCGCCTACGACCCCACATGGCGCTTTGTGTTATTATTACATAGCATGGCGCTTTAAGTGTTAATTTGGTAACTTTTATGAAATTATTAAAAATGGATTTTCTCATAAATCTCACTTTACAAAATTTACATTTTTTAGAGATTGATGGTAATATTTAATACATATTCTCCGAGTTTCGTACCTGTCTTACCACTACTTCATATTGAAAAAAAAAACTATTTTTGAAAAAAAATCAGGAGAAAATTAAAAAAATATAATGTTATTTGTTCGAAATGATAAAAAAACAATATTTTGCACACTTTCGATATTTAGCACCGCACCAGCTAACTTTTAATTACAAAATTAATCATATAGTGTGTCCCTCGCAGTCTTGATGTCATTCATTATTTTGTACTGATTATTATGTTAAGCTAATTATTATTTTGTGCTGATTATCATTTTCTTTATATCTTGATAATATTTGTCTTTCAGACGCAGTTACTTTTCGTAAAAGAAACAATGAAAGGAATAACCAAATATTAATATTATTAGAGCTCGAACAAAGTTTTTTTAAATCTTTTATCATCCTAATTGTGGCTACATTAAAACTTAAAATGATGGAAACAAAAGGATAATCAGTACAAAATAATGAATGAGATCAAAACTCTACGAGGGATACGCTACATGATTTACGTAGTAATTAAGGATTATTTGTTGCGGTACCAAATAATAAAGAGTGCACAATACTTTTTGGTTTATTTTTAATAAAAATACATTATCTTCTTCACATTTTCCCCTTTGGTTAGTAATTTTCGAAAAAAAATTAATTTTGATATTTTTGAAAAATAATACTTTTCGATATAAAGTTCTATAGTTTAGTTTACTAAAAACTCAAAAACTATGCAGTACATATTACCATCTATCTTTGAAAAAGTAAAGATTTTAAACAGTGGGGTACTAGGGTCTGTGACAAAATTCATTTTCGACAATTTTAGAAAAACTGCCGACATTTTGTCATTTTTCCAAATTATTACATTTTTCTTTGGTCAATATAGAGGAACTCCAGATTTTTTCAGAGACCGAATCAGTTAAATGGAGGAATATACTAAATTAAGTGAATATTAGTTAAGATTATGAAAGGTACGAGGTATAATTAAAATTTTGACCATTTTTTATAAAAAATTTCAACTTAAAATCTCTTTGTTTTAATCAGTGGAATTAACCCTTAGTAACCACACCTCTACTCAGCAAACGTAGTAACCACTCTAGTGCGATTTGGGATTTTAAATCTTTGAAATTCAATATCTCGGAAGTAAGTAATCCAAATGTTATGTATAAGAGGTACTCTTTGGGGTAGAAATAGAAATGTCGTGATGAGAAGAGACCCTTGATCTACGCAGGTAGAAACTTACATAGGTAAGAAATTTTACGAGGTGTGAATTCGCACTAGTGTGGTTATTGAGGGTTAAACTGATGGTGACAATCAGGAACTAAATTTTGCAAGATTTCAGTTAGTGATAATCTATTAGGAATTGGTAAAATATTGCTGATATTCCCTGATTACCATGTAAAAAAAAGATTGGAATTTTGTTCTACTCAGAAATCAGTGAATGACGACTTTTCACTGATTCATAATTGATTTTCACTCATAGTCTTGAGATAAATGTGACTAATTGTGAAATTGTCTACTGATTCAAATTCAGAGTAGGCTTACCGTACATATTTGTGCTACGCTCCGCGAATTTTTGTGAATCTAGCTGCCCTTTTTCATCTTCCCCGGGCTCACCGAAAATTTTTATTTTACGCTCACCGAATTTCGGTGAACCTCTAGACGCGGCCTTTTTCAAACCAAGTGATATAGTAACATAATTTAAAATATAAAATACAACTCTATTACTCTTCACCGAATGTTTATAGTGCACATTGTATTTTGTATTAGCAGGTTGTTACGAAAGAGTTCTTGCCTCGAATGGATACATTAACCTTTATATGCGTTGAACGCGCGTCGTTCTACGCGTGCAAAGTACACACTTTATGTGTTGCACAAACCCATTAACCCTTTTATGAATGAATCATAGTTTGCGCGTGGAATCCCAGAAAAGATTCCGCTATCTCTACAGTGCAGATTCATGTTAAGTCATACAAATTTATCAATTATGCATACTTATTCAAACAAATTAAATGTCCTCGAGATGAAGCTATAACCTATATAATTATTTTCGAAACATTAGAAAATTCTAATAGCGGGTTTTCAAAAACAGCGAACCACTACAAATTGAAATTTATATATGCATTTTGCAATATTTCATTAGTGTTCATAATATTTCAGAGTTTGAAACTTTAATTTATAATAATTAAAAACATTTTCAATTTTGAATTAGTGTTCGTCCGATTTATTTGAAACTTCACTCAGCCAGTAGAGAAAGTCGTCGATGCGAGACAGTAAGGCGCGCATTTTAAAAAATTTGACTCATGATTCATCAGAGAAATAACTATACGCGTCTGCTTTTCAAGAGATGATCGAAATTAACAAAAATAGACGGGGCTCCGGAGCTCGCTTGGACACTGGCCAATTTCAAGTAGAAAAAAAGTATACAGCAGAGCTAGACAATCGTTACTGAAATATTTTTATTACACTTCAGAGGCTTTATTACACTTCAAAGGCTTCATTTTCGAAAATGAAACTTTTCTTGAATAATTGCTTGTCTGTTCTCTTGTACACAAACATGTGTCTTAGACTGGTTTAAAATTTTTAACATGTGAAACTGATAGATCCATTATCTTCAGGCTCAAGATAAATAAGAATTAGTCAAGATATTTAGTTAACTACCGTGATTTATGACTTGCAATATTTATTTTTAAATCTGAAGACTGATCAAAGCGAACAAATACGGACCAATAGAGGCTGATTCTAGGAATCAGTAGATAAGAAATGTTTTGGTCAGCCATCTTGTTAAAGGATATAAAATAAAACTAGAAGTATTTTTTATAAATTATTATAAATATTGATAAATATTGAGAAACAATTTATGGAGTTTTTAAATAGAGAATGGCTATGTTATAAAATGTTGGCTTTCCGATACTGGGGTTATCTACTGAATGCGTTACAAACATTTAAGAATCTTAACAATTTGGGAATATTAGCGAGAAAAAGTGTTATCTTCGGTTGATAAAAAGATACTAATGTGTGTAAAATGACCCTGCTATGATGGAATAATAGAAAATTTCGGTCAAAGTACAATTGAACTTTAGACATTAGAGCATCAATATTTTAGATACGTTCAGAGAAAGTTTCCGGATCCACCTAATTTTGTTTTCACTCACTGTCTATAAGTTTGTGTCACATTGAGAGGAAGTTCTCGCCCACGATTTCAACTAATATTTGAAGATTCATACTCATATTTTAAATTTAAACTGATAATTTATATCTACTGACCTAGAATCAGGATTTAGTAACGAATTTAGTAGACTTTTTTAGTAAGGATATAGTGGGCGAAGCCCATGAATCTTGATAGATAGTGGGGCCAAGAGTCTTGGTCTTTGCTCTTATCGGAATCATTCACAGATTTAGAATCATTGGCAAGTTAATTGTAGGCCGTGTGTGTTTGTACGCTTTCTGGGTGATAATGATGGCTTCATTAACAGAAACATCGATGTTTGTCTGAAAATGAACGACGGTCCCTCGAAAAATTGATGTCGAAATGCATTTACTGATATAGAGATTTTACAATGTCGTTCGCTGGTACATTTCATCGTACACTGAGATTTCATGACCGTAACATGAACGGTCTTCATTTCGGACTGGCACGCTCGTAAAATTCCGCAACATTAAAGTGGTAAAAAACAACCCTGATGACGACATTTTTCTTCCTAAATTAAACAAACTACAACTGTTTTAATAATTGTATTTTTAAAATGTTATCTCAAAGTTTACGAAGTTGGTTGTTATTAATTCCCGATTTTCTGCTGCATTGATTTTCTGCTTTTTAACGATAGATACCCAATAAGGTTTCTCAAGAGGCAAAAACCGCCATCCTTTGTTGTAGACTATACTCTCAGTTATTTATGAATCGAC
The DNA here is from genome assembly GCA_011634705.1 of Andricus grossulariae. Lineage (NCBI taxonomy): Eukaryota > Metazoa > Arthropoda > Insecta > Hymenoptera > Cynipidae > Andricus > Andricus grossulariae. The sequence continues at coordinate 6,191 of JAABKJ010001147.1, read as the reverse complement.
GTTTATGGGATACCTTGTGTATAGTTGAACATATCACACAAGCATTTATGTACGTCATATATCATGGCAACGATGTTATTCTACGTGACTTGAGCTGTGATGAGGCTATGGGATCCCATTTACGCATTACGTAAAACATCAGTCGATCGTTATCTCTAATGCCTCGTTCCTCATTTTCAAAGTACAAATGTAAGGCCCATAAAAAATCATGAGTAAGGTGAAACAAGATAAAAGCAATGCGAAAAAGTATTTTATAAGAATATCCGCTTCTCGAAGGAATTTTTTAAAATCATTATTTAAAAAAGAGGTTGAATACTTTTTTTATTGATTCTAAGATGAAAACTACCTTTATCAAGCGGGGAACTGCACTCTGACGCAAAGTTCGCTCAAAGTTATCAATTAATCCGCAAACTAGTTGGAGTGTGCCATCTTGAATTCCTATTGAGTTGAGGGTAAATCCTATACGATTATAATCTTCAATAAAATATATTGAAGTAAAGTCGACAATCAAATAGTTTAATGCAAATAAGTTAGTTTTGATATAGAAAATTTATTAAGTTGAAAGATTTGAAAATTGGATTGAACTCCACTGCGCATGCGCAGAGACTTTGCAGTCCTACCAACTCTTAATGGTACTTTTGTTACTTTTAAATATATACATCTAGACTAAAGATAATTATGCAAATGTAAAGTGCAAATTAAGCTTCTTTTGAATTGCGAAGGATAGTAAACTATATTTACAGTACTAACAATATTGAATTGCATGAATGGAATCAAGAAATACATTTTTGTTAGATAAGAAATTTTTATTTGATTCAAAAGAGATTTCTTCGATCCTAAGAAATAGTTTCATTTTGTTCTAAGAGAAAGAAGCGAAAACTGATTGGAAACTAGCTTTACAGTCATTGGACATACCTTTTTTGTAAATTCCGCGAGTTTCTGTTCCTCGGTCATCCGGAACCTTTCGTACTCGGAGAACCAAATAACCACTGTCTTCAATGATGACACGAACCTGCATATTTTCCGTTCATATCTCCACAAAATGAAAACTTTCAAGAACACAGTTCTTCATGGCAAATTGACTTATTTTGAAAAAAATCTGTGAGAGTTTGAAAACGTTTCAAGTCTTTTTCTTCCACTGTTGCAGTCTTTCTCACATGGGAGGGATCAACTAAACTCGCGAGTAATTTCGACACTGGATCGCGAAAATCGATCTTTGGACTCACGGACATCGGACTGAGATTTTTTAAGTGACGAAAGAAGACAAAGTACATTAGGGAAAGAAGAAAGGAAGATGAAAGGTTGAACCGGAAGAATTCTGAAGAAGTTCGTTCGGAGGAGGAAAAAAATTTGTTCTTTTCAATTCTTATTTGAATATCTTCTTTTTAATGTCTAAATGTTCCCAAGTTTTGAATTATTCCGAATTGTTTCTTAGGGGGTGGGATATTTAGTTTTTGCGAAACGGGACGCGAAAGAGGGAAGAGAAGGGACAGGAATGAGGAAGAGATAAGAATGAATTCATGAGGAAATGAATAGATAAAGAAGGAGGAGAAAAGTAAAAATCCGTAGTTTTGTAGCGAACGGAAGGCGTGAACTGACAAGCACCTTTCGTGGACGACCGGCTGGCGGACGAGAACTGAGAAGACCAGCCGACCGCTGGTGAATCCCCTCTTTTCCCAGTTTCTTTCTCCCACTCTGAATTTCCCCTCTCTCTCTTCTACCCACTCTTATTTCATTCCTTCACCTTCCTCATCCATCTCCCGGCAAAAGGGCGATTTAAAATCGTGTGAACCATCCCCACGGAAAATGAAAAGCACCCCGCAAGGAAATCGTGCCGGTATTTTGCAAAAAAAGCAGGACGAAATTGGTGAGGTATGCGCAATTTTCTTCTTCCAAATTGAACGCGCTCTGGCGGCAAGACGTCCAAGTTTAGCAAGCGTGCAAAATGGCCGTGCCCTGACTCGAATTCCAATCGGGTACGGATATGCGAATTGCGAATGCTTCACGCTAGTTGCTAGAATAACTGGCGAAGAAGTGAAAATTGATTGCAATTTTTTTAATGAAATGAACTTTAGGGGATAGATGGATTTGGGGAGGTTTAAAATGCATTGAAATTTGGGGCGGATTGAGGCGCAGACTCTTTCTGAGAAAGAGGCACGTGACGGATAACGCGCAATTCGCTGGTGGCCTTCGGCCTCTTCGCACTCGCTCTGGTTACATGCGCATTTGAAATGCTGTAAGATTTTCCGAAGAACCCCGACGAAGATGTTTAATATTCTAAGTTTTTGAATTCCAGATTATATTGGAAAAAGTTGAAACATTTCTTTGTATAATGTATAGAGTTTGCAGAATCGAGAGACTGAGGATTTTGTGTGAATGATTTGATGCAAAACAAAACACGAAATCAGCATGAAACAAGAAAATGTTGAAGAATATTAGGCTTTTAATACATTTTTCTCGCATTTTAAACTGTATATATTGTTTTTGTTCATCGCTTTCGAATTAAATTTTTTCTATGCAAGGAAAAAAATTAATTAGACTGAATATTTCATTATTAATAGGGCTATAGAAAGTAATATAGTTCAATTATAAAGACTGATGGTTTCAATGGGTTACCCGTTTGCCTTTCTAACAATCTATTAAGCTCACAAACTAGTTGATAGATAAAACAAACTCGTTTCTTTAATCGTATGTATACTTTTATTACTTTTATTTTTCTGTTCCTTATGTATAATAATAAAATGTCATAAAATTGTTATCATGGTCGACATTAAAATCTCGGAAAAATACAGTTCACGAACAGTTTAATTTATTATATACATTTATTTTTTAATTGAAAACCTATTTAAGGTTTAATGAGTTTAATTTCAAGGCCCTTATAAATCTTAAAAATTATACATAGGAATGAAAGCTTTATATACAAGATACACAGTAACTAAGCATTCATAACTAAAATTAAAAATTTTTTAAATGTTTTTAAATTGAACATAATCAGTCTCCAACAGAAAAAAATGGAATAATAATTATAAATTCAATTATTTTTATAATAATTAAAAAAATTAGAAGCACTCAATATTTCTTTTAAAATTAAGGGCTTTCAAACACTTAAAAATTATACATTTCAATTGCGGCTTAATAGTCAAACAGTTCTAAATTTCGAGAAATTAAAATAATAATTATTATTAATTAATAGTCGAACTTTAAGGAAATTATAAATATATACCCAATGACTGATTATTATATATATAAATATATATGAATAATCAGTGAAAATCTTCACTAATTTGATTCAATGACACACTTCCCACTGGTTTACTGTTTTACCGAAATTACAGTAATTCCTTTAACTAAAAAATCAGTTAAACCTGACTGAAATTTAAGTAAAATTCATTATAAATTTATAAAATCCTGTAAATCGTAAATTTTAGGATCAGCATTTGAAATCATGAAATTTCTCTTGAAAAAGTGATGGATTCCTCAGTTCACATAAGTTTTTAATCTTCAAAGTAACATGCCAGAATTTTCAAATAATAAGTTTCCTAATTATTAAAAAAAATAATGATAAAACAGTTGGTCAATTACGTTTAGATCAAAGTAAATTGAATACGGGTTTTCATCAATTCCCCGCAACTAATTAAACGAATAAATTAAAAATGGATGCAATTTCACTGAGAATAAGTAAAACTTGACAATTGAAATCAATGAAATATATACAACATTATGCTTTATTTGCCTCGAACGAAAATTGATAACAAAATTTTCAGGAACTTTAAAAGACCAATGACTTCCTCTCAAAGCAGACTTCTATATAAAAGTACGGCGCAATTTAGACGCGACCTTCGGCAGCTAAACTGAAGCCGTAGCTGGTCATATACCTTTTGCGTCTAATTTCATAAAATATTTAACTAAAGTGGAAAATAAAAATATTCTTTTAATTATTATACATATGTTCTTAAAAATATTTGTTCCTGTTGTTTTGAACACATTTAAACTGAAGGACACAATTTTGCAAAAATTAATTTGCAAAATAGATTTAAATAATTAAATCATGCATAATTACTAATTAATTTATTTATTACCAGGCAATAAAAATGAGCGTCGTTATATATTATTCGAGTATCTTAAATAGACAAACTTCCATATCGCATGTGCCGACTTTGAGCTCAGCTCTAAATTCAAGCGCTCTTCGCGGTTGATTTTCCTCAAAACAAAAAAAATTCTGTGAATTTTTTTGATTTTAAATAATAGAAGAGGTTCTATTCAACATAATACTTTATTCTTTCGAAAATATATCAACAGAAAACAGTATTTAAAATTAGTCAAAGTCCGAGCTGAAACTATCAAAATTACGTCTTATTGCGTTAAATAAAGAAAAGGTTTAGAAATCAAAAACTGCCCTCAAATGACCATATTCGTGATTTGCAAATTAAGCGACAGCAGAATAAATTATAAAAGTTCACTTCATTTTCAAAAGCTACCCGGAAAAGTGAAAATTCTAATCAGCCGCTCGGCCGAAAACGCAATTGGTCTCGCGGTAGGAGCATGTTTCACGACCCGAAGAAAATTATATAAAACTTATTCCTATTTTAGATATTGCAATTTAGAAGTGGCAATGATTACAATAATCTAAAAGAAATCTAAAAAAATTGTATTCTGTTCACTAAAATACAGTATAACACAATTTGGATTCATACACAACGAGGTAAATTATGGATACAAAAAGAGAATATTTGTGTCGTAGGGATCCCAGAAAATATAATTTTTAAACGTGTTGATGATGCCATGCAAAAGGATTAGGGTCTAAAGTATTGCGATCGATTTCTACCTGGAACGATTAAAAAATCGATCCTAGGTCAACTAGATTCTGTAAATTTGATTAAAGTCAATGTCAAGCTATGTCTTCAAAATACACATTAATTGACAATAAAATTAAGAATTTTACATATATTAAATAATTCAATAACAAATGCTCACAAATTAAAATTTTATAACTTTTTAAAATCTTAAATTTAAAATGTGGCCTCTATTTGAATTAGGAAAATAGAATGAGAACAATTAATAATTATGCTACTAAGTTGCAATTTTTAAACTTTGAACATTTAAATATTATAATTTCTAAATAACAAGTATTAAAACTTATAGTTTAATATTCAATGAATAATAATAACACTAATAAATAGTTATAGGTATATTAAAACTTTATGATATTTGAATTTAGTCTTATATATCATAGGCCAAAGACGTGTTGATAGACCCATTCATACTTTACGACCGTCATTTTCCTGGGAACTTCGATCCATGAATGAATGCAGTGAATCCCCTTTCTAGGAAAATCAATTTTGAGTTACAGCTTGAGGTCATATAAAGTATATTAAACGCGGAATGACAAGGTTTAATATCTCAAAGTTAAACTGGTATCATTATTGAAAATGTTTAGTCATACTCTCTAAATTTAAAACTGTGAGAAATGGTCAATGAATTAAATAAGAAAGGATTTTCCAAGGAATTTCTACTGACAAACAGTGAAATCTCACTGATTCCCATTTAGAAAGTAAGAAAACACGTTACTGTCTCTATTTAATCACAGATGATTAATTTAAGAAAATCTTTTTAAAAAGGACATACACAAAAGTCGCGAAAATCAAAATGATTTCGGTTGAAAGCAGTTATATCAAGATATAATAGATTGAATCAGGCTTCTGTATGTAAAAATGTAGATATAAGTTTCTTTATTATATTTATAATGGAAAATAATTATAGGCCCTTTAATTTATAAGAAATCTGTGAAGTTAGATAATAGTTAATTGAACGCTTTAAAGGATTTATCTGCGTAAGTTTAAAATATTACAATTTGACTGGCCGTCACTGGCCGTTACTACTGAACCCTTTGACCATCAATTTGAATCAGAGTATTTTACTCAAATGTTTCATGATTTTAATAAGTGAAAATCCAAACAGTGGTGATTAGTGAAAAGTTCAATCAGTGAATTCTAAGTAGACCAAAATGAGTAAAGTTTTAGTGACTGCACTGTTAAAAATGTTTGTAATTTTAATATAGATTTACTATACATTTGTATGTTAAATCTAAAAACTCGGTCTATGAAATATCAATTCAGAGGCTGTATATTAAATTTCATATACATGTATATTGATTAACTTTTAGAAAAGTCAGGTAATTTCACTTTCAACAA
>JAABKJ010001146.1:0-31504 GCA_011634705.1 Andricus grossulariae | reverse complement strand
TAATAGTTGAATTTTCAGGAAAAAAATTTAATTTTGGAAAAAAAAGAATTTTTAACAAAATTTTTAACCAAATAGTTGAATTTTAAAACAAAAAAATATATTTTCTACTGAAAAAGACTAATTTATAGCTGCAACTAATTATATTTATATGAATATACATTTTAAACAAACAAAAAAATGAAATTTTAACAAAGTAGTTAAATTTTCCACTAAATAGTTAAATCTGCAACCAATAAGTTGAATCTTTAACAAAATACATTAATTTTCAGTAAAAATGTAATAGTTAAATTTTCAGTGAAAAAAATTTTTATTTTGAACAAAAAAAAATAATTTTTAACAAAATAGATTAATTTTTTGACCAAATAGTTGAATTTTAAAACAACAAAATTAATTTTCTACTAAAAAAAACTAATTTACAGCTGCAACTAATTATATTTATATGAACATACATTTTTAACAAACAAAAAAAAATGAAATTTTAACAAAGTAGTTAAATTTTCCACTAAATAGTTAAATCTGCAAACAATAATTTGAATCTTTAACAAAATACATTAATTTTCAGTAAAAATGTAATATTTAAATTTTCAGTGAAAAAAATTTAATTTTGAAAAAAAAATAATTTTTAACAAAATAGATGAATTTTTAACCAAATATTTGAATTTTAAAGCAAAAACAAAATTAATTTTCTACTAAAAAAGACTAATTTAGAGCTGCAACTAATTATATTCATATGAATATACATTTTTAACAAATAAAAAAATGAAATTTTAACAAAGTAGTTAAATTTTCCACTAAATAGTTAAATCTGCAACCAATAAATTTATTACGAAAAATGGAATGGTTAAATTGTATATGTAATAATTGAATTTCCATCTAAAAACAATCAATTTGCAGCAAAAAAAAGAAATAGTTCTATTTTCAGTTAAGAAAATTAATTTTCAAGAAAAAAGAATTTTCGACAAAATAGGTAAATTTGCAACGAATAATATGAATCTTTAACAAAATACATGAATTTTCAGCAAAAAACGGAATGGTTAAATTTTCAGTTGAAAAATTAATTATCAGCAAAAAAAAACGAATTTTCCAAAAAATAGATGAATTTTAAACCAGAAAGCTTAATTATCTACTAAAAGAGATGAATTTTTAGCAAAATAGATGAACATGCATTTAAAAAAAAAAATAACTTTTAACAAAGTAGTTAAATTTTCAACCAAAAACCGAAAAAAGTGTAATAAATGAATTTTTAACTAAAAACTATCGATTTTCAGCCAAAAATGGAATAGTTCTATTTTCAGCTATGAAAACTTATTTAAAAAAAAACGTATTGTCAACTAAATGGTTAAATCTGCAACCAATAAATTTATTTTTTAACAAAGATCAACTTGCAACCAAGTAGTTGAATTTTCAGTAAAAAAAGTAATTTTCAATTAAGAAAGATGAATTTTTAACCAACTAGTTCAATTTTCAACAAGAAAAATTTATTTTTAATCAAAAATGAAATATTTGGATTTTCAGTTTAAAAAAATTAATTTTCAACAAACAAAAAACAAATTTTCAACCAAATAGTTTAATCTTCCACCAATAATATGAATCTTTAACAAAAATACATGAATTTTAAACAAAAAATGGAATGGTTAAATTTTCAGTTAAAAACTTAAGTTTCAGCAATTTTTAACAACAATTTTCAGCCAACAATTGAATAGTTCTATTTTGAGACAAGAAAATTAATTTTCAAAAAAAAAAAAAAAGAATTTTCAACAAAATAATTAAATCTGCAACTAATAAATTGTTTGTTTGTTTAACAACGTAGATCAACTTTCAACCAACTAGTTGAATTTTCGACAAAATATTTAAATTTTCAATTAAATAGTTGAATTTCTGTCGCAAAAAAAAGTTTTTAAATTAAAACTTACCTAAAAGTACGCAGTTCTTCGATGAGAGGGAGTTCTGAAATCCTGACATGAATTTCTGTCGTGACTCTCTCGTAACTCGGGAAGATCGTCAACACCAAATCCTTCGCGACTTCGTCGAAAATCTCCAGCATTTGGAAAGGAGCTTCAGGTAGAAAATAGGCCAAGACTTGTTCCTTACTAGCAAGAATCGGAAACTCAACGACGAAGCTCGACTGAAAATTTGTATATGTTGTTATTCATGAAATATAAATAATCAATAAAACAGACAGATTCAGGGTGGCCGCAAAACTTAATTTTCCAAATTCCCTGACTTTTCCCTGACAAGTTAAATTCAAGGGAATTAAAATGAATTGATGAAATTCATAAACATTCAAAAAGTTGAAAAAATTTATTGAATTCAGTAAGTTTGAAATGAGTTTAGAAAAATTCAAGGGAATTGAAAAGAATTGGATGAAATGACTAAGAATCAAAGGTGAGTTTAAAAGAGTTCAAGATTAAATACAGAAGATCTAACAATTTGTTTAAAACCCGATTAAATTGAGTAGAATTGAGTGAAATTAGTTGTGCATTCAAAAAATTAAAAAAAAATCGATAAAATTTATAAGAATTCCAGGTGAATTTGTCAAATTCGGAATAAATTTAATAAGACTTCAAAATAACTTAAGATTCAAAATAATTCAAAAGAATGCAAAAGAGTTAGAAAATATCCAAAAAAATCAAGGTAAATTAAAAAACCTGAGTTTGAATTGAAAACAATTCAAAATGAAAATGAAATGAACAATCTTCAACTGGAATAGTTAAATCTGTAACTAAAAGAACGTATTTTTAAAAATTGTTGAATTTTAAACAAAATAGTATTTCCAACCAAGAAGATTAATTTTCTACCGAAAAAAATAAAGTCTCAACGAAAAACATGAACTTTTAACGAAGTAGTTGAATTTTCAATTTGAAAAGATCAAATTTCAACCTAATAGGTAAATTTTTAACTAAAAAGGATTAAGTTTCTACCAAAAATGGTATAGTTAAATTTTCAGTACAAAAATTAATTTTCAACCAAAAAATAAAACAAATTCTCAACAAAATGGTTAGCTTTTCAACCAGAGAGATGAATTTTCCACTGAAATGATGAATCTTAATCTGGAATAATTAAATTTTCGAAAAAAAGCGACTATTTAACCAAATAGTTAAATTTGCTACCAAGAAGATTAATTTTTTACCAAAAAGGCGAATTTTCAACAAAAAACCTTAATTTTGAACGAAGTAGTTGAATTATAAATTAAAAAAGATAAATTTTCAAAAAAAATAGTTACATTTTCAACTGAAATGGATCAATTTTTCACAAAAAATGGAACAATTAAATGTTCAGTAAAAAAATTAATTTTTAAGCAACAAAAAAGAAGAATTTTCAACAAAATAGTTAACATTTCAACCAAAGAGATGAATTTTCCACTAAAATCATGAATCTTCAACTAGAATAGTTACATTTTTCAACATGAAGAATGACTTTTTTACGAAATTGTTGAAATTTTAATAAAATATAGACTTTTAACTAAATAGTTGAATTTGCAACCAAGAAAATTAATTTTCTATCGGAAAAGACAAATTTTCAACAACAAAAAAACATGAATTTTCAAAGTAGTTGAATTTTCAATTGAAAAATATCAATTTTCTAGATTATAGTTAAATTTAAACTAAAAAATATAAATTTTTCACCAAAAATGAAATAGTTAAATTTTCAGTAGAAAAAAATTAATTCTCAACAAAATAGTTAACTTTTCAACCAATAAAATGTACTTTTCACTGAAATGATGAATCTTCAATTGGAATAGTTATATTTTTAACCAAAAGAACAACTTTTTAACAAAATTATTGAATCTTCAACAAAATAGATGGACTTTTAACCAAATAGTTTAATTTACAACCAAGGAAATTAATTTTCTACCAAAAATACCAAATTTTCAACGAAGACTATGAATTTTTAACGATATAGTTGAATTTTCAATTAAAAAGATAAAATTATAACCAAATAGTTGAAGTTTCAATTTAAAAAAAATAAATTTTCTACCAAAAATGGAGTAGTTAAATTTTCAGTGAAAAAATTAATGGTTGATGAAAAAAAAATTTCGACAAAATAGTTAAGTTTTCAACAAAGGAGGTGAATTTTACATCGAAATGATGAATCTTCAACTAGAATAGTTAAATTTTTACCCCGAAAAAAAACGGCTTTTTAACCAAATTGTTGAACTTTCAACCAAATAGTTGAATTTGCATACAAGAAGATTAATTTTCTACCAAAAAGGAAAATTTGTTAACAAAAAACATGATTTTTCAACAAAGTAGTTGAATTTTCAATTAAAAAAGATAAATTTTTAACCAAATAGTGAAATTTTCAGCTGAATACGATCAATTTTTCACAAAAAATGGAATAATTAAATTTTCGGTTAAAAAAAATAATACAAAAAAATTCAAATAAATAGTTACCTTTTCAGTCAAAGAGATGAATGCATTTTTCACTGAAATAACGCATCTTCAAACAAAAAATGAATTTGCAACCAAGGAGATTAATTTTAAACCAAAAAGATAAAATTTTAACAGAATACCTGCCGAATTTTTGCAACGAAATAATGTAATTTTTAACTAAAAAAAGAAGCTTCACCATAAAAAATGAAAAATACTTAAATTATCAGTTGAACAAATTAATTTTTAACAAAATACATGCATTTTCAACGATGCAAGACAAATTTTTACTGAAAGAAAAATAAATGAAATTTTGAAGAAATGGCTTTTTTTAAATTTTCATTTGAATAAATTAATTTTTAAATAAAAAAATTAATTTAAAAAAAAATAATGCAAGGTAAATTGAAAAAACTTGAGTGAATTGAATACAATTCAAAAAGATGAAAAAATCTGTTTGAATTGTTTTCAATTCACTCAGGTTTTTTTAATTTACCTTGATTTTTTTTTATTTTCCAACTCATTTTAATAAGCTTGAATTTACCTTAAATTATTTTGAAGTTTTAAAATTATTTTTAGATTTTTTAATATTTGTTTGCAATTTATATGGAATTCACCCTGATTTTTTAATAATTTATTCAGAAATTCACACAATTCTACCCAATTCAATCGATTCTTTTTGATTTTTTTTAGTTCTTGTTTAATTCATCTTGAAGTCCTTTAAACTCACCTTGGATTCTTAGTCATTTCATCCAATCCTTTTGATTTTTCTTGGAATTTTTTTAAATACCGTTAAATCTTTAAAATCTATTGATATCATTTCAAAATATGATAATCTATTATAAATTCCTGGGAATCTTTTTAAAAACCCTAAAATATTTCAAATCCTTTGAAATATTTTGAAATTCCTTGAAACTGTTCAGAGCTTTTGAAAATGCCTTGGAATCTTTTAAAATACCTCAAAATATTTGAAATCCTTTAAAATCGTTAGAAATCCCATACATATTTTTAAAGCTCTTGAAAAGAAAAACCTTGAAGCTTTTTACGGCTCTTGAAAATTCCTTGGAATTTTTTAAAATACCCTCAAATTATTGAAATCTATTAAAAATACCATATGAAATTTCAAAACCTTTAAAATCTTTTTAAAATTTTCAAAACTCTGGAAAACTCCTTGGAATTAAAAAAAAAACTATAAAATCTTTCAAATCCTTTAAAATCCTTTCAGATTATTGCAAATTATTTTTAAATACTTGAAATCTTTTTAAATTCCCTAAAATATTTTTAAAAACTTTGACGTCCCTTCAAATTAGTGAAATCAATTAAAAATTACTTTGAATCTTTTAAAACGACCTCAAATATTTAAAATTGTTAAAATCCTTTGGAACCGCTTCAAATTATTGAAATCTATTAAAAATTATTTGGAAACTTTCAAAATACCCTAGAATATTTAAAATCCTTTGAAATCTTTCTAAATCCTTTGAATCTTTTTAAAGCTCTTGAAAATGCCTTGGAATTTTAAGGAATAACATAAAATTTTGTTAATCCTTTGGAATCCCTTCAAATTATTGAAATCTATTCAAAATTCCTTCGAATCTTTTTAAATTCTGTACAATATTTTAAATCGTTTGAAACTTATCAAAGCTCTCGAAAACTCCTTAGAATTCTTTAAAATACTCTCAAATATTTCCAACCCTTCAAAATTCTTTTAAATTATTGAAATCAATTGAAAATTCCCTAAATAATTTTAAATCTTTCGAAATCCCTTGAATTTTTTTTAAACACTTGAAAATTCCTTGGAATCTTTAAAAATATACTAAAATAATGAAAATCCTTTAACATTTGTAGAAATCACGCAAAAAATGTTAAAGCCCTTGAAAATTCCTTGGAATTAAAAAAAAAACTTACAATACTTCGAAACTTTTTAAAACTCTTAAAATCCCCTTAGAATTATTAAAAATACCCCAAAACATTTTAAACCCTGTGGAAACCTTTTAAATGATTGAAATCAATTAAAAATTCGCTAAATAATTCAACATCTTTTGAAATCCCTTGCATTTTTTTAAAACACTTGAAAATTCCTTGAAATCCTTTAAAATATCCTAAAATAATTAAAATTATTTGAAATTTCTTGAAACCACATACAAATTTTTAAAGCCCTTGGAAATTCCTTGAAATTAAGAAAAAAACTTAAAATATTTCAAATATTTTGAAACTTTTTAAACCTCTTGAAATCTAATTAGAATTATTAAAAATACCCTAAAACATTTTAAACCATATGAAATCCTTTGAAATGAATTGAAAATTCTCTAAATAATTTCAAATCTTTTGAAATCCTTGAAATATTTTGAAATCAATTAAAAATTACTTGGAATATTTTAATAAGCCCTAAAACATTTCAAATCCATTGAAACCCCATTAAATTACTGAAATCAATTGAAAATTCCTTGGAATCTTGGAAAATACCATAAAATATTTAAGAATGAAAAATTCCCGAAAATATTTAAAATTCTTTGAAATCTTATGAAACCCCTTGAAACTGTTTGAAGCTTTTAAAAATGCCTTAGAAGTTTTAAAAATACCCTTAAAAGTATTAAAATCCTTTGGAACATCTTCAAATTTTTTAAATCTACTCAAAATTCTTTGGAATCTTGCAAAATACCCTAAAATATTTTAAATCCTTTGAAATCTTTTGAAATACTTTGAAACTTTTAAAAGCTCTTGAAAATGCCGTGGAATTTTTCAAAATACCATAAAATCTTCCAAATCCTTTGGAATCACTTTAAATTATTGAAATCTATTAAAACCTCCTTCAAATTTCCTAAAACACCCGGAATGTTTCACATCTTTTGAAATCCCTTGCAATTTTTTTAAGGTTTTGAAAATGGCTTGTAATCTTTTGAAATGACCTAAAATATTTAAAATTCTTTGAAACCCCATTAAATTACTGAAATTGATTGAAAATTCCTTAGAATCTTTTAAAATATTATAAAATATTTTAAATGATTTGAAATCCCTTCAAATTATTTAAACGAATGAAGGATTCCCAAAAATATTTGAAATCGTTTGAAATCTTTTGAAATCCCTTGAAACTTTTGAAAAAAAAATGAAAATTCCTTGGAAGTTTTAAAAATACCTTAAAATCTTTAATATACTTTGGAACACCTTCAAATTATTATTGAAATCTACTAACAATTCTTTGGAATCTTGCAAAATACCCTAAAATATTTTAAATCCTTTGAAATCTTTCGAAATAATTTGAAACTTTTAAAAGCTCTTGAAAATGCCTTGGAATATTCATAAATACCATAAAATCTTTAAAACCCTTTGGAATCCCTTCAGACTATTAAAATCTATTCCAAATTCTTTCGAATCTTTTAAAATACCCTAAAATATTTCAAATAATTTGAAATCCCTTGAAACTTTTTGAAGCTCTTAAAAATTCCTTGGAATGTTTAAAAATACCTTAAAATTGTTAAAATACCCTAAAATGTTTCGTATCCTTTGAAATCCCTTCAAATTATTGAAATCTGTTAAAAATTTCTTCGGATATTTTAAAATACTCTAAAATATTTCAAAAGAATTTTAAAAAATTCATAAATAGTTACTTAAAGTGCTTCTTAGAAAATTCCATGACTTTTGCAATTCTTTTTCAAAATATCTGACTTCCCCTGACCAAAAAAATTCTTCACCCAGCAAATAGAAAGTGAAATAAATGAAAAAAGTTACCTGATTGCTCTGACACATGTGATTAATTCTTTCTTTGTACATCTGTTGTCCTTTCGCGTTCGCATGAGTCCTGAGGAAGTTCTTAAAACGATTCGCTATTTCGGTACGTGGTCCCAACATCGTGACCCATTCTTTGACCGTGTGACCTTTAGTATCTTCTAGATTTTCGATCGACTCGACCATCTACAATAAATTAATTTTTAAATATAACGATTGTTTTTTATACAAAAATTATTGAAATTTTCATTGAGAAATCCTGAAATTGACCTCTGCATCTTCGAGTTCGCCTGCAGCCGCTTTTTCGGCCATTCGCCGTTTATGCGCTGGCATTAAATCGTCATCGCTGTCCTCTGAAATTAGAACATTCTTTTGAATAAATTTCAATTTCTGATATAAGACGGTAATTTTAAATTACTCCTGGTCTGGTGATTATACTTTATTTTGAAATTTCCTTGCCCTAACTCAGAATTTTAATTTTTTTTTTATAAAATTCACTGCTAGAGGTAAGAATTGTCGTTCCAGATCTGTTTTTTTTTTAATTCCCTGAATCAACTCAAAACTATCATTCTTTTAAAAAATACCCTATTTAAAGTCAGAACTATAATAAATTCTTTTAGAAAATTATTCACAGGTACTTAAAACTCAATGCATATTCAACATTTACTATTTTCAATCAAATATACATTCTTGAGATTTAAATAAGTATAAATCCAGTACTATAAATTTACTTTTTAAAATAAAAAAACATTATTAAATTCAATATTACAGCTTTTAAAAAAATTTAAGCACGCTCGAAAAAATGCCCTGACTAATGTAAGAAAAATTAACCGGCTTTTCCCTGCCCAATAAAATGCCCTGAAATTTCTAGGTTCTCCAGGTGAATAGACACCCTGATTGAGCTATAAACTTGATCAATTAAAATCGCATAAAAAGGAATACATTTTTTGTAATGTAAAAAATCTAAAAGACTTCTACAATTTTTAATTAATTAAATTAATTTTAATCTAAAAGACTTCTTCAAGAATTTTTAATAAAAGGTAAAGCTGACCATAAAGAAGATCCCGGTCGTCCCTCAGGATCCCAGCAGCTCGGTCTCTCTTGCGCATTTCATTTTCCGCTGCTGCGCGATCTCCTTGCGATAATTCAGAATAATCCTCGTCATCCAATTGATTTGGATCGTAGCGATCGAGAGCTGACATGGGACGATAATCGCTATTGAAAAAAAAAGAAAAGTTAATTTATTGAGTAAAATATTACCTTGCATTTTACCTTCAAAGAACAGCATTTTAATCTTGTATTTTGTTAAAAAATCATCTTTTCTAGTAAAAAATTAGTGTTTTTATTGAAAATTAATTTTTTTAACTAAAAATTTAACTACACTTTTTTCCTTAACTTTTTTTTGGATAGACATTTAATCTTTTTGGTAGAAAATTCATTTGTTTGTTTGAAAATTTAACTATTTCGTTGAAAATTCATGTATTTTGTTAAAAATTATTCTTTTTGGTAGGAAATTAAATTTTTTTATTGAAAATTAATTTTTCAACTAAAAATTTACTATTCTATTTTTTGTCAACATTTTTGTTTTGATAGACATTTAATTTTTTAGGCTGAAAATTCTTCTGTTTGGGTGGAAATTTAATTATTTCGTTTAAAATTGATTTTATTTGGTTAAAAAACTTACTTCTCTAACTTAAAATTAAAATATTCTATTTTTTGTTGGACATTTTTTTTTTTTTTTTTAATTGAAAATTAATCTTTTTGGTTGAAATTTAATTTCTTTTGTTGAAAATTAGTTTTTTTATTGAACATTAATTTTTATATCTAAAAATTTAACTATTCAATTTTTCCTCGAAATTTCGTTTCTACACATTTAATCATTTTAGTTGAAAATTTATCTGTTTGTTTGAAAATTTAACTATTTCGTTGGAAATTTATTTTATTTGATTAAAAACTTATTTTTCTAACTTAAAATATAACCTTATTTCCAAAATTAATGAAAAACTCAAAACCCCCTCAAAATTTGTCTCATGATAGGTACCTTTACCTTTAAAGAATTTGAGATTAAAATTGAAAAGCTCCAAATTTACTTAATTTAATAAAAAAAAAATACTTTGCTGTCATAAAAGTTTAATTTTCAATCCAAAAGGGCGAATTTTCAACAAAAATATTGCATTTTCGACCAAAAAATACGACTTTTTAACAAAATAGTTCAATTTTCTGCAACATAATTAAATTTTCAACAAGATAGTTGAAATTTTAACCAAATAGTCGAATTTTTAAACAAAATAAGATTAATTTTTAACCAAATAGTTGCATTTACAACAAAATAGTTGAACTTGCAAAAGAGACGAATTTTCAACAAAATTAAACTTGAATCAAAAACAGCTGCATTTTTAAACCAAATAGTTAAATTTCCAAGGCAAAAAGATGAATTGTTTAAAAAATAATTTAATTTTTAACCCAAAAATTGCAATTCTCAACAAAAAATGTAATAGTTTATATTTCAACCATAGAAGATGAAATTGCTACCAAAAAGAAGAATTTTCAATAAAAAAGATGAATTTTAAAATAAAATAAAAAAACAAATTTAAAAAAAATAGTTCAATTTTCAACCAAAGAGATGACTTTTAACTAAAATGAGGAATTTTCCAGCAATAAAATAATTAACTTTTAATTTCAGTCGAGAAAGAAAAAAAAGTTCATCCAAACAGTTGCATTTTTTGTACAAAAAAAAGAGGAAATTTCAAAACCAGAATATTATTTTTCTACTAAAAAAGACGAATTTTCAATTAAAAAAGATGACTTCAAAAAATGCAAAAATGACATTTTCAGTCAAACAAATTAATTTTATACCAAAATAAAACGAATTTTCAACAAAATAGATACATTTTTACCCAAAGAGATGAACAAAGTAGCTCAACGTTCAACCAAGTAGTTCAATTTGCAACCAAAAAAGATGAATTTTCAACGAATAAGTAAATATTTACCAAAAAAGATTTTAATTTTAAATCAAAGACACTTGGAATCAAATAAAAAATAAGAATTTTAAACAAAATGGTTGAATTCTCAACCAAAAAAGATTAACTTTCAACCAAACAGTTGAATTTTTAACCAAAAAACAATTAAATTTCGACCAAAAGAGATGAATTTTGAAACCATAAATGGAAATTAAATAAATTTTCAGTTAAAACAATATTAATTTTCAACAAAATGGTTGAATTTTTAATAAAAAAAAAATTAACTTTTAACCAAACAGTCGAATTTTTCACCAAAAAGATGAAATTTCTACAAAAAGAGAGGTTTTCCAAGCCATTAATTGAATAAATACATTTTTAATTAAACGAATTAATTTTCAACAAACAAAGAAAAAGAATTTTTAGCAAAATAGTTCGAATTTCTAATCAGAGATGAATTTTCAACTAAAATTATGAATCTTCAACTTAAAAATGAGTTTTTAACAAAGTCGATTTACTTTCAACCAAATAGTTGAATTTTCAAACAAAAACGGGTTTTATTTTAAATCAACCAAAAAAGATCCACTGTCAAGCAAACAGTTCGATTTTTAACCAAAAATATTAAATTTACACAAAAACAAATTAATTTCCAAATCATAAATGGAATAGTCAAGATTTCAGTTAAAACAATTAATTTTAACCAAAGAAAAATGATTTTTCAACAAAATAGTTCAATTCTCATCCAAAGAGATGAATTTTCAAAAAAATTCCCTAAAATATTTCAAACCCTTAGATATCCCATTAAATTTTTCAATCAATTAAAAATTACCTGGAATCTTTAAAAATAATCTAAAATATTTTAAAGCCTTTAAAATCTTTTGAAATCCCTTAAAATTTTTTAAAGCTCTTGAAAACGCCAGGGAATTTGAAAAAATGCCTTAAAATATTTCAAATCCTTTGACCATTTTATCAACTGATCCTCAGGATCAATTAAATAAGAACTTTAAAAAATCCATTGAATTGACATTGAGTAAATTTAGAAGAATTCAACTGAATTAACAAAATTCAAAAGAATTTAAAAGAACTCGGGATCAATTAATAAGAATTCAGGGTGACTTCCAAATCTCTAAACCCCTACGAAATACCTCACTTCTCGTGAATAAGTTTTTTGAAATCCACAAAAATATTATAAAATCCCGTGAAATTCGGTGACGATATTTCTTGAAATCCTGGAAAATGTATTGAAATACATTGAGAGCCTTAAAATCCCTTAAAATAATTGAAATCCTCGGAAATCTTATTAGATCCAGTGAAATCTTTTCAAAAAATCTTAAAACCTCATAGGTTCTGTAAAATCGTTCCATTCAAAAAGTCTTTATCCTAAAATATTTCATACGTTTAAAAATCTCTTAAAATTAATTAAATTAATTGATGATTCCTTGGAATCTTTTAAAATTCCCTAAAATATTTCAAACTAAAAATAAATAAAATTAAAATTGAAATAAAAGAAGCATACTTTTCCATGTTATCACCGAAGAGCTCCTCTCCGTCCTCCTCCTCTTCATTTGGCAAATCATTTTCGTCACCTAATAAATCGCTCTCGTCTGGAAATTCGTCCATATCAGGTGCTGGAGAAGTTAAAGCTTCTCTTTGCCTGTCCGAACGAACTGGCGAACTTGGTGCACTCTGAAAAAATATTGCCAAAATTTGTAAAATAATAATCGGAATATTTTTATTTATTTTTTCAGAGTCGATTTATTTTTTTTTTCAATCTTATTTTCACTCTGCTTTATCACCAAACATTGAGATTGGAAGAATTTGACTTACCAAAAATATTAATCGATTTTACTTGGTCGCATCATTGTATATTATATCACAATAAATCAAAAAGATTAATCAGATTATTTTTTACAATTTTATTAGGATTATTATATTCCAAAAATTATAATAAATGGCATTTTTTTGAATGGGTTGAGAAGACAATTTTATTTTCTACTAAAAATTTTTATTTGAACTTATTTGGTTTTTAATGTTTATTCAAAATGCTAAACGTAATTACAATAAACAATAGCATGGGTCAGATGGAAAAAGATCATTTGGAAAATACGAATATGTTTTGTTAGAAAACAGGCTACTTTTGGATTTTTTCCAAATTATCTTTTTTCAGCTTGCTTTACAATTTTTTTTCTACTTCTCATGGTTTTTACTCTCGATTTTTTTTCTAGTGTATCTTTTTCTAATACAAACTACTAAAATTTATAATAAAATTCATCATTTTTTTTTAAGTCAGCTGGAAAAAATAATTTGTACAAATACCAAAATGAATTTGAAAAACTTACTACCTTTTCTATCTTTTTTTCAAATCATCTTTTTCCAGTTTGCTTTAAACAAGCTTTGCTACGTATCAGAGCTTTTTACTAATAAAAATATACAAGAAAAAAATAATTTCGAAAAATACAAAAATAATTATTTTTTAAACTTGCTGCCACACTTTCTTCGATTTTCTCGACTTGCCAATTTTTCTTCTAGTGTTTTTTTCTAATAAAAAGCCCTCAAATTTATTTTCTTTAAACAGGCTACCCTTTTTTTCAATATTTTTTTTTCCAACTTGGTTTAAACAATCTTTTCTACGTCTGAGAGCTTTTTACTCGTAAAAATATACAAGAAAGGAGTTATTTAAAAAAATTGTTTTTTTTTTTAACTTGTTCCGTCTCTTTTTTCGATTTTTTGTAGACTTGCAAATTTTTCTAGTGTTTTTTTTTCAATTTACAAAGCCCTTAAATTAAAAAAAAAATTTAATCAGCTGACCAAAAAAATAACTTGGAAAAATACGAAAATTACTTTTTGGCAAACAGGCTACTTTTTTTTCTTTTTTCAAAATTACCATTTTCGAGATTAGATTAAAAAATCTTTTCTACGTCTGAGGGATTTTTACTGGTAAAAATATAGAAGAAAATTATTTCAAAAAATATAAAAATAAGTTTTTTTAAACTTGCGACTACCCTTTTTTCGATTTTTTAGACTTATTAATTTTTTAGTGTATTTTTTCTAATATGAAGCCCTCAAATTTAGAAAAATTTTTTAGTCAGCTGGAAAAAGATAATTTGGAAAAATACGAAAAAGAATTTTTGGGAAAACAAGCTATTTTTTTTCAAGCTTGATTTAAACAATCTTTTCTACGTATCAGAGCTTTTAAATAATAAAAATATACATGAAAAAATAATTTCAAAACATGCAACAATAATTATTTTAAAAACTTCCTGCCTCCCATAATTTTTTTTCTCTCGATTTTTTAGACTTGCCAATTTTTTTCTAGTGTATTTTTTCTAATACAAAGCCTTCAAATGTACAAAAAAATTTTTAAAGTTCGCTGGAAAAAGATATTTTGGAAAAATACAAAAATGACCTTTTGGAAAACAGGCTACCTTTCTGTTTTTTTAGTTACATAGACTTTTCATTTTTGTTCTAATGTATTTTAATATAAAGCCCTCAAATTGCAAAAAAATAAAAAATAAAAAATTAGCGAGCTGGAAAAAGATATTTTTGAAAAATACGAAAATTACATTTTGAAAAACAGGCTACCTTTTTTTAAATTATCTTTCTTCAGCTTGTATTAAAAAATCTTCTCTATGCCTGGGAGAGTTTTACAGGTAAAAATATACAAGAAAAAAATATTTTAAAAAATACTAATAATTTTTTTGACTTTCTGCCGCCCTTTTTTCCATTTTGTGGACTTGCCAATTTTTTTTCTAGTGAATTTTTTTCTAATACAAACTCCTCAAATGCAGAAAAGATTTTTTAAAGTCATTTGGAAATAAATAATTTGTAAATATAAGAAAATTACTTTTTGGAAATCAGGCTACTTTTTTCAAATTATCTTTCTCCAGCTTGCTTTAAAAAATCTTTTCTGTGTCTGATGGTTTTATACTGGTAAAAATAAACAAGAAAAAATAATTTCATAAAATACAAAGATAGTTATTTTTTAAACTTGTGGCCTCCCTTTTTCAATTTTTTAATCTTACCAAACTTTTTTCTAGTATATTTTTTATAATACAAAGCCGCAAATTTAAAAAAAATTGTAATCACCTGAAAAAAGACAATCAATTTGAAGAAATACGAAAATGAGTTTGTGGAAAACAGGCTACCTTTTTTTCAAATTATCTTTTTCCAGCTTACCTTAAAAACCTTTTCTACTTCTGAGGGCTTTTTACTGGTAAAAATATACAAGAAAAATATAATTAAAAAAAAAAATTATTTTTTATACTTGTTGCCTTCCTTTTTTCGATACTTTAGACTTGCGGTTTTTTTTTCTGGTGTATTTTTTTCTAATACGAAGCTCTCAAATTTCAAAAAATTTTAAAATCAGCTGAAGAAAAAATAATAAAAAAAAATACAAAAATTACTTTTTGGAAAACAGGCCACCTTTTTGCAAATTATCTTTTTTCGGCTTGCACTAACAAATTTTTTCTACATCTAAAGGATTTTTACTGGTAAAAATATGGAAGAAAACAATTATTTAAAAAAATACAAGAAATTATTATTTTTTAAACTTGCGTTCACCCTTTTTTTCGATTTTTTAGACTGGCCAATTTTTTCTACTGTATTTTTTCTAATACAAAGCCCTCAAATGTAAAAAAGATTTTTTCAAGTCTGCTGGAAAAAAATATGTTGGAAAAATACAAAAATGACTTTTTGGAAAACAGGCTACCTTTTTTTTTTTTTAGTTATACAGACTTTTCATTTTTGTTCGAATGTATTCTTATCTATAAAAAAAAACTTCAGATCTATTAAATGTTTAGATTTAGCTAAAAAAAGATCATTAAACAAACAAAACAAAAACACGAAACTGAATTTTTCCCAAATTTACTATGTTTACACTTATGATTTCCCAGACTTCTCCAATTTTTTTCTAATGTATTTTTAGCAGTTTAAAAGCCTCGAATAGCAAAAAAAATCTTTCGTCATTCCTGTAGATTTAAAAATTGTTTTTTAAAACCAGCAGTCAATAAAAAATAAATGGTCACCTAGAGAAAGTTAATTAAAAAGCCCTAAGAATTTCGAGACATTCAAGACCCTCAAAAACACTTGAAAAAATTGACATACACGAAAATATAAAAACTATGAAAATGGGAATTTTTTAAAGAAAAAATTGCTAGCGTACAAGTTAAACGATGAAAATGACATTTATTAAAGATTTTCAGAGGCAAGATAGAAAAAGTTAAAGACAACATAATACAAATCTGACAATGACATGTTTTGTTTCTGAAATTTGATATTTAAAATTCTCTTTATTGTGTTCTTTTAACTGTGAAAACAAAAATTCTACACTTGAAGCAACAGGTGAACAAAAGAATGAAAAGTACTTACCATGATGAGAGATCTTCAAAGCCGAATAAAAAATTCCCGAAAATCTGAGAACTTCCAAAGCTCCGGAAATAATTTCCCCTCACTTTTTTCAACTTATTTTTCTAATTTGACCTATTTTATTGTTTTAAATTAAATGCAAAACCCAGAGCACGTTTTGCTAGGCATTTAACAAGCATCCTCTCTCAACAAAACAAGAAAACGCGCTAATTTGGCGGGAATTTGTTGGAAATTTACCCGAAAAATGGCGTCACTTCAACCATAGGTATTATAAACCTAGATGCGGGCTCTCACTAGCGTGTTTACCACTCACCAGAGTGCGCGATATGTTCGGGTCCGAGTTCTGCGAAAATTTAAATTTAATAAATGGAAAATAGTTTTTTTTTTATGCAAATTATTAATAAAAGTTTATAGTTTATTTGTAAATGAAAGTAAAAGAGTAAGTCATTTAGTTTGAAGAGAAAAAGTTTAATATTTTATTTACAATCACATTATTGTCTACTGGAAAAAATTCAAAGTATGTCTTTTAATAAACATTCTCTATTTTTTTTCAAATCGTAGATTTTTCAATTGATAAAGATAAAATTTGAACCATAAATTGAATAGCTCAATTTTTAACGAAAAAGATGAGATTTCAAACAAGAAGATTGAATTTCTACTAGAAAGACAAATTTTGAACAAATTACATACATTTCGACATAAATATCTGAAGTTCTAAAAAAAATGCAAATTTTCTACTGAAAGAAAACGAATTTTTAACAAAATGGTTAGATTTTCAACTAAAAAAATCAATTTTTGACCAAAAATGGAATAGTGACATTTTCAGATGAAAAAAATCGAATTTCCAACAATATAGTTCAATGTGTAAGAAAAGAAGTGAATTTTGAACTAAAAAATAAAAAATTTTCAACCAAAAATAGAATAGTTAAATTTTCTGTTAAAAGAATTAATTTTTAACGTAAAAAGCGATTTTTTGAATAGAATCGTTAAATTTTCAACCACAGAAATGAATTTTCAACTAAAGTAATGAATCTTCAACAACAACAAAAATATATACTTTTTAACAAAGTAGTATAACTTTGAACCAAAAAGATTATTTTCAACGAAAAATTAAATAGTTGATATTCCATCAGAAAAAGATTTTAATATTAAATAAAAAACAGTTAAATTTGAACAAAAAAGAGAAATTTTAAATAAAATACTCAATTTTAAAGTTCAAAAATTAAATTTCAATAAAATAGTTAAATTTTCATCGAAAGAAATGAATTTGCGACTAAAAAAATTAATTTGTAACAAAAAATGAAATAGTGTAATTTTTTTGAAAAAAATTGTTTGAACCAAGAAAAAAGAGGTTTGAACAAAATATTCAAATTTTCAACCAAAACTAATGAATTTTCAACCAAAAAGATGAATTTTAAACTGAAATATTAATTTTTAACAAAAAAATATATTTTTAACAAAGTATTGAATTTTTAAAGAAATAAATTAATTTTCAACCAAAATAAATGAATTTGCAAACAAGAATAATAATAATTATTATTCTAAAAGAAAGTCAATTTTCAAACAAATAGTTCAATTTTCAACAAAAAAGTTCAATTTTTAACTTAATACATTTTTTTTCAACTAAAAAGGATCAATTTTTAACAAAAAGTGTAATGGTTGAATATAAAAAAAAAATTAAATTTCAACCAAGAAGAAAAACGAATTTGCAACCAATAAGAATAATTTGCAAGCAAAGAAATGAATTTGCAAACTAAAAAATAAATATTCAAACAAAAATAATAATTTTCTACCAAAAAGAAAAAGGATAAATTTTCAAGCAAAAGAAAACAAATTTTAAAAAAATAATTTATTTTAAAACCAAAGAAATTAATTTTCGACCAAGAAGGTGATTTTTTAACTAAAAAGATTTATTTTATTCCCAAAAAATGTTGAATTTTTAATAACATATCTAAATTAATTTTCAACCAGAAAAATGACGAACTTTTAACAAAATACATGAATTTTCAACTAAATAATTGAATTTTCTACTAAAAAGGATTCATTTTTAACGAAAAGTGTAATACTGAAATTATCAGTTAAGGCCATGTGACGAGTGGGTCACGTGACCGGCTTCCTACCTTACCGACACTTTTTTTATTTTCAATCTTATTTTCACACGAATAGCCACATCGAGTTGAAAATTTAGGATGATGGATAAGAAGCACTAAGAAACGCGGCTCTGGTCCTAAAGTTTCATAATTATGAAAAAAGCAACAAAAAAAAATTATTTACAAAAAAAACTTTTTTCATAATTATAAAAATTGAGGACCAGAGCCCTGTTTCTTAGTGCTTCTTATTCATTATCCCAAATTTTCAACTTGATGTGGCTATTCGTGTGGAAATAAGTTTACAAATAAAAAAAAGTGTCGGTAAGGTAGAAAGCTGGTCACGTGACCCACTTGTCACATAGCCTTAAAAAAAATTAATTTTGATCAAAAAAGAAAAAACTTCCAATAACTTTCAATCAAATAAAAATGATTTTTCAATGTATTTGTTCAACTTTCAACCAAAAATGTAATATTTAAAACTTCATTTGACCAATTTTGAACAAAATAGTCGAATTTTCATATAACAAATATAAATTTTCAAACAAAAATGAAACAGTTGAATTATGAGTTAAAAACTTCAGTTTAAATATAAACGAAAGAATTAAGTAGTTAAATTTTCAACCAAAAAAGATTTTAATTTAAAAAAAAACAGTTGAATTTAAACAAAAACACGAATTTATCACAAAATGGTTTAATTTTCAACTAAATTCAATAAAATTGTTGAATTTTTAAGCCAAAAAGACGAATTTTCTACAAAACAGTTGAATTTTCAAGATTTTCGACCCGAGGTTAAGGCATTTGTTAATTTTCACTGTAAAAATAGAAAACTTTTGAAAATTGTACTTTGAAACGTCCTTTCAGAATACAATAATGTTATATTTGAAAAATTCAGAACTACGCAAGAAAAACTAACAAGTACTTGAAATATTTAATTTTTCAAACTGAAATATTTTACATTTTTGATTTATTTTATGAATAAACTATAAACGTTTATTATTTTCTTTAAACAAGCAATTTTTCATTCATCCAATTTGAATTTTCGCGGAACTTTGACTAAAGCATCTAGCGCTCTCTTTCGGCTGGTCAACCAATCAGCAATGCTTACATTATCTTTGAAAACACGCCTTTATTTTCGTTCAAATCCCGCAAAAATTTAAAACGTTGAAAATGGTTCAAATCCTTTTTATTATTTCGAATATAAATAGCAAATAAATCATTCAAATGATTTATTTTTCTATTTTTTGACTACATAAGAAATCTAAAAAAAAATATCACACTAAATTCTCAAGCTGAAATCAAATCAAACGTTTTTTTCATCGAAACTTTCGTCTAATCAGCTGATGTTTTTTCTCGTGACACCTGTCAATCTCAACGCCCTCCTTGAAAAAAGTGATCAAAACGACCCGAAAACTGCAAAAAAAAAACAAAAGTGAAATACCCAGGATATAAAAAGACTCTCAAAAAACGTGAAATCACAGAAATCCAAATGGCTGTGAGCAAAGTACGCAGTGCTTTATTCTTTCTAATAGTTTGGAGGTTATGTTCCGTCTTCATCGTTCAAACATCTCACGTTCCTGACGAATATTGGCAATCAGTCGAAGTTGCTCATAAATTGACTTTCGGATACGGTTACCTCACCTGGGAATGGAATTCAAAAATTCGCAGCTACATTTATCCCTTTTTAATATCAATTTTGTACCGCCTTCTTCGTCTTCTGCACATTGATTATCCCACAATTCTGATCAATCTTCCGAGATTTTTTCAAGCTCTTCTCTCAGCTTATGCAGATTACAGATTTTATATCTGGACGGGAAATAAATGGAGTCTTTTTTCCCTTTCAGTAAATTGGTACTGGTACTATTGTGCTACTCGAACTTTAACAAACAGTTTCGAAACTTCACTCACGATTGTCGCCCTGTCAATTTTTCCGTGGCGAGATCGTGAAAATAATTTCCGATTTTTATGGATTGTGGGTTTTCTTTTCATGGCAAGACCCACTTCCGCAATTATTTGGTTGCCCCTGTGCCTCTATCACTTTTGCACAAGATACGAAAGAAAATTTAATCTGATTAAGAATTATTTATTGATAGGCGCAACCTGCTTTTTAGTATCGACTTTTATCGACTTTTTCTGCTACGGAGAAGTCGTGATAACACCCTGGGAATTTTTCAGGGTCAATGTTTTGAAAAAAGTTTCGGAATCTTACGGAATTGAACATCCTTTTTGGTATTTTTCTTCCGGCCTGCCAGTTATTCTCGGAATTGAATACTTGACGTTTTTCAAATCCGTTTGGCGAATTTTCAAACATTGGAGACAATTTCACAGAGAAGCGATTTTGCTCATCACAGTTTTCTGGACGATTTTTGCCTACTCGTGCCTCTCCCACAAAGAATTCCGATTTATTTTGCCACTGTTGCCGATGTTGATTTATATCAATAATTCAGGCTTCCAAGAAAGGAAAAAGGTCACGGAATTTAAAAGAAAATTATTCATATCGTTGTTTATTCTCAGTAATTTAATTCCTGGACTTTATTTTTCTTTGATTCATCAAAGAGGATCTCTGGAGGTGATGAAAACCATCAGAAATGATTTGAGGAATGATAAATCCGATATTCTTTTCCTGACTCCGTGTCATGCAACTCCGCTCTATAGTCACTTGCACCGAAATGTTTCGGTGCGATTTTTAAAATGCGAACCGAATTTGCAAAATGAGAGTGGATATGTTGAGGAAGCCCAGAGATTTTTTGCCGACCCGATGGTTTGGATAAATCAGAATTATGGGGAGAAAATAAATATTCCGTCTTATTTGGTAGTTTATGATAATTTTGAAAATGATATAATGCCCTTCTTGAAGAATTATGAAGAGATGAGCAGAATTTTTGATTCGCATTTTCCTCAAAATAATTACGGGAATTATTTGGTCGTTTATAAACGAAAGCATCCCGGTTGATTTCGGATTTCGATGGATCGTTCAAGAGTTTAAATGTCGTCGCGATTTATTTTTCAGGTATTTCTTTTAAACTTTTAAAATTTAAATTAAAAACTAGACAAAATAGTACCATTTTAATTGAGGACATTAAAAATGGAATAGTATCTAATTAAATCTTTATACTTCGAAAGTTTTAAATTAATAGTTGGACTGTTTTATTGAACATTCGTCTTTTTTGGATAGAAAATTCGTTCTATTTTGTTTGAAATTCATCTTTTTTGTTAGAAAACTCATATTTTTTGACTGAAAACTGATCCATCTGGGTTGAAAATGATCTTATTTGTTGCAAAATCCGTATTCAAAGTTATAATTGGTGAGAAATTATACTATTTAGTTGAAAATGTAATTATTTTGTCAAGAATTGAACTGCTTTCTTGAAATTTTGTCTCTTGCTTGAAACTTCAACTAATTACGCGAAAATTCATCTTTTTAGGTTGAAAATTCAAATATTTTGTTAAAAATTCAACTGTTTTGTTAAAAATGAACCTTTTTGGTAGAAAATTCAACTGGTTTGGATAGAAAATTCAACTTTTCTGGTTGAAAATTCCACTGTTTTCTAAAAAAATTCGTATTTTTGGCTTGAAAATTAATTTTTTTACTGCGAAATCCACTGTCTTCCGAAAAATTCGTATTTTTTGGCTTGAAAATTCAACTATATACTTCAAAATTGGTCTCTTACTTAAAATTGCAACTAATTGTTTGAAAATTCATTTTTGTAGGTTGGAAATTAAATTATTTGTTTAAAAATACAACTATTTTGTTGAAAAGTAATCTTTTTTTGTCGAAAATTCTACTGTTTTGGATAGAAAATACAGTATTTTGGATGGAAAAGTCATCTTTCATAGAAATTAATTTTCTTGTTGAAAATTCGAGTTTTCTGGTTAAAAATTCTTATTTTTTCTGAAAAATTATTCTTTTGCCTGGAAATTCAAATATTTTATTTCTGGTTAATGTTTAATCTTTTTTGTATGATAATTCGACTATTTAGTTGAAAATTTATTTTTGTAGGTTTAAAATATAACTACTTGTTTGAAAATACAACTATTACAACTATTTTGTTAAAAAGAAATCTTTTTTGTCGAAAATTCAACTGTTTTGAATAGAAAATTTTAGATGGAAAAGCCATCTTAGAAATTCATTTTCTTGTTGAAAATCCAACTTTTCTGGTTGAAAGTTCCACTATCTCCTAAAAAATTCGTCTTTTTGCTTGAAGTTTAATATTTTTGTATGAAAATTCAACCATTTGGTCGAAAATTCATCTTTTTTTTTAAATTTATCTATTTTTTTTTTTTAATTAATATTTTTTGGTGTAAAATCCAACTGTTTTATTAAACATTCGTCCTTTTTGGATACAAAATTCGTTCCTTTGGATTGAAAATTCATCTTTTTTGTTAGAAAACTCATATTTCTTGATTGAAAAATTTACTTTCTTCGTCGAAAATGACCTTTCTTATTGCAAATTCCAGTTTCTTCCGAAAAATCCGTCTTTTGGGATTGAAAATTCAACTATTTTTTTTTTAATTTGTCTCTTGTTTCAAAGTTCAACTAATTAGTTCAAGAAATTCATCTTTCAGGTTGAAAATTAATTTTTTGGCTGTAAATGAAATTTTGTATTGCAAATTCCAGTGTCTTCAGAAAAATCCGTCTTTTGGGCTTAAAAATTCAACTTTTTTTTTTAATTTGTCTCTTGTTTGAAAGTTCAACTAATTAGTTAAAAATTCATCTTTCTTGGTTGAAAATGAACTTTGTTTGTTGAAAATGAACATTTTAGGTGGAAAATTTAACTGTTTTGTTAAACATTCGCCTTTTTTTAAATAGAAAATTCGTTCTGTTGGGTTGAAAATTCATCTTCTTTGGTTAAAAATGAACTTTTGGGTTGAAAATTAAACTGTCTTCTAAAAAATTTCGCCTTTTTGGCATGAAAGTTCAACTATATTGTTAAAAATTATTTTCCAAACCGATGGTTTGGATAAATCAGAATTATGGGGAGAAAATAAATATTCCGTCTTATTTGGTAGTTTATGATAATTTTGAAAATGATATAATGCCCTTCTTGAAGAATTATGAAGAGATGAGCAGAATTTTTGATTCGCATTTTCCTCAAAATAATTACGGGAATTATTTGGTCGTTTATAAACGAAAGCATCCCGGTTGATTTCGGATTTCGATGGATCGTTCAAGAGTTTAAATGTCGTCGCGATTTATTTTTCAGGTATTTCTTTTAAACTTTTAAAATTTAAATTAAAAACTAGACAAAATAGTACCATTTTAATTGAGGACATTAAAAATGGAATAGTATCTAATTAAATCTTTATACTTCGAAAGTTTTAAATTAATAGTTGGACATTGTGAAGTAAAAACTCTTTAAAAAAAAGACTTCCTCTTTTTTCTTCTGTTTTCAAGAAACTTCCTCCTTTTCTCGTTTTTTTTCGCTTACATGCGAACTGAACTAATAGAACCCAATCAGAAATTGTAACTATTTTTGGTTGAAAGTTCATTCCTTTTGTTTCGAAATTCGTTCTTTTGGTTTGAAAATTCAATTTGTCTTTTTTGGCTTGAAAACTCATCTATTTTTTTGAAAATTCATCTTTGTAGGTTGAAAATTCTACTACTTTGTTGAAAAGTCATATTTTTTGGTCGAAAATTCAAGTGTTTTGGATAGAAAATACAGCTTTTTGGATGGAAAAATCATATTTCTTAGTTGACAATGAACTTTCTTTTTGAAAAATCCACTGTCTTCTAAGAGATTAGTATTTTTTGCTTGAAAATTCAAATATTTGATTTCTAGCTAAAGTTCAATCTTTTTTGTATGAAAATTCAAGTATTTGATTGAAAATTCATCTTTGTAATTTGAAAATTCAACTATTTTATTAATAATTCATCTTTTTTGGTTGAAAAATAAACTGATTTGGATAGAAAATATAGCCTTTGGATGTAAAGTCATCCTTCTTAGTGGAAAATGAATTTTCCTGTAGAAAATTCCACTGTTGTCTAAAAAATTAGTCTTTTTTGCTTGAAAATTCAAATATTTTATTTCTTGGTGAAGTTTAATATTTTTTGTATGAAAATTTAAGTATTTGTTTAAAAATTCAACTATTTTAAAAAAATTCATGTATTTTCTGGATTTTTCGTCTTTTTTGATAAAAAAATCGTTCTTTCGGTTCGAAAATTCATCTTTTTTAGTTAAAAATAAACCTTTTTTTGTTGAAAATTCAACTTTTCGAGCCGAAAATTCTTTTAAAAATTTATAATTCATTTCTTTTGTTTGAAAATTATACCATTTGGTTAAAATTTCAATTATTTTGTTGAAAATTCGTCTTTTTTGGATAGAAAATTCGTTCTTATAGGTTGAAAATTCATATTTTTTGTTAAAAATTTCATGTTTTTTGGTAGAAAATACTTTTCCATTGAAAATTCAACTATTTTGTAGAAAATTCCTTATTTTTGTCAAACTCAACGATTTTTGATATAGAATTTAAATCTTTTGTGATTCAAATATCAACTATCATGTTTGTGTTTTTTATTTCATTCTTTTCTAAAAATTTGTCTTTTTTCTTGAAAATTCAACTATGTTGTTTTTCGTTGAATTGCAATCTTTTTTGTTTAATAATTTAGCCATTTGTTTGAAAATTCTTTTTATGGGAAATTCAACTGTTTTATTGAACATTCGTCTTTTTCGGATAGAAAATTCGTTCTATTTTATTTTAAATTAATCTTTTTTGTTAGAAAACTCATATTTTTTGACTGAAAACTGATCCTTCTTGGTTGAAAATGAACTTTTTTTGTTGCAAATTCTGTATTCAAAGTTATAATCGGTGAAAAATTATACTATTTGATTGAAAATGTAATTATTTTGTTCAAAATTCAACTATTTTCTTGAAAATTTGTCTCTTGCTTGAAACTTCAACTAATTACACGAAAATTCGTCTTTCTAGGTTGATAATTCAACTATTTTGTTAAAAATTCACCTTTTTGGTCGAAACTTCAACTGGTTGGGTTAGAAAATTCAGACTTTTGGATGGAAAAGTCATCTTTCTTAGTTGAAAATGAACTTGCTTGTAGAAAATTCAACTTTTCTGGTTGAAAATTCCACTGTTTTCTAAAAAAAATCGCATTTTTTGCTTGAAAATGAATTTTTTTATTGTGAAATTCACTGTCTTCCGAAAAATTCGTATTTTTTGGCTTGAAAATTCAACTATTTTCTTGAAAATTTGTCTCTTTCTCGAAATTGCAACTAATTGTTTGTAAATTCATCTCTTTAGGTTAAAAATTGAATTATTTTTTTAAAAAGTCATCTTTTTTGGTCGAAAATTCTACTGGTCTGTATAGAAAAATCAGCCTTTTGGATGGAAAAGTCATCTTTCTTGATGAAAATTCAACTTTTATGGTTAAAAATTCCACTGTTTTCTAAAAAAATTCGTCTTTTGTGCTTGGAAATTCAAATATTTTATTTCTGATTGAAGTTTAATCTTTTTTGTATGATAATTCGACCATTTAGTTGAAAATTCATTTTTGTAGGTTGAAAATTAAACTATTTGTTTAAAAATACTAATATTTTGTTAAAAAGTAATAATTTTTGGTCGAAAATTCAACTGTTTTGGATAGAAAATACAGTTTTTTAGATGGAAAAGTCATCTTTTTAGAAATTAATTTTCTTGTTGAAAATTCAACTTTCCGGGTTGAAATTTCCACTGTCTTCTCAAAAATTCCTGCTTTTGGGTTTGAAAATTCAACTATTTTTTTTTTGAAAATTTGTCTCTGGTTTGAAAGTTCAACTAATTAGTTGAAAATTAACTTTTTTGTTGTAAATTGATCTTTTAGGGTGAAAATTCAACTGTTTTGAGGAACATTCATCTTTTTTTAAATAGAAAATTCGTTCTTTTGGATTGAAAATTCATCTTCTTTGATTAAAAATGAACTTTTGGGTTGAAAATTCAACCGTCTTCTAAAAAATTTGGTTCAGAATTAATCTTTTTCGATTAAAATTGATAATATTTGGTTGAAAAATTAATTATTTTGTTGAAAATTCAACTATTTTGTTTAAAAATCCTCTTTTTCGAAAATGTATCTGTTTTGTTGAACCTTTGCCTTTTTGGATATATAATTATTCCTTTTGAATTGAAAATTCTCTTTTTATGGTAGGAAAGTCATCTTTTTGGTTGGAAATGAATCTTTCTTGATTAAAATTTTGTTGTTGAAAATATAACTGTCTTCTAAAAAAATCGTTTTTTTGTCATAAAATTTCAACTATATTGTTAAAAATTATCTTCCAAACAGATTTAATTAATTAATTAGTTAATTAATTTAGTTATTCATTAAATTAATTATTTAGTCTATTAATTTCGTAAGGTGATTTTTCGATGAAAAATATTACTTAGTTTCAATTTTAATCACAATGAGACTTTCAAAATTAAAATTAAAAACTAGACAAAATAGTACCATTTTAATTGAGAACATTAAAAATGGAATAATATCTAATTAAATATTTATACTCAGAAAGTTTAAATTTAATAGCGTTTGAAATTGAACCATTTTTATTTTCATGAATCAGTATTCAAAGTTTTAATTTTTTCAAATTGCAAGCCTTAATAGTTGGACATTTTTAAGTAGAAACCCCCTTTTTTTAAAAAAAGACTTCCTCTTTTTTTCTTCGGTTGAAATTTCATTCTTTTTGTTTAAAAAATCATTCTTTTGGTTTGAAAATTCAGCTTTTTTGTAAGAAAATTCATCTTTATTGATTTAAAATTGATCCTCTAAAAAATTGGTATTTTTTGGCTTGAAAAATCATCCTTTTTTTTTTAATTTGTCTCTGCTTAAAATTTCAACTCATTACTTAAAAATTTCTCTTTCTAGATTGGAAATTCAACGTTTTGGTTAAAAATTCTACTATTTTGTTAAAAAGTCATATTTTTGGTTGAAAATTAAATTTTTTTAAATAGAAAATACAGCTTTTTTATGAAAAATTATATTTCTTAGTTGAAAATGAATTTTCTTGTTAAAAATTCATCTTTTTTGTTAGAAAACTCATATTTCTTGGCTGAAAATTGAATTTTTTTGTTGAAAATGAACTTTTTATTGCAAATTCCAGTGTCTTCAGAAAATTCGTCTTTTGGGCTTGAAAATTCAATTATTTTTGTGAAAATTTGTCTGTAATTCAAATATCAACTATCATATTTCTGGTTGAAAATTTCACTCTTTTGTAAAAATTCCTCTTTTTTTCTTGAAAATTCAACTAATTGGTTTTTGGTTGAATTGTAATCTTTTTTGTTTAATAATTTAGCCATTTTGTTGAAAATTTTTGTTAGGTTGAATATTCAACTATTTGTTTAAAAATTCAACTATTTTGTGGAATATTCGTCGTTTTTTATAGAAAATTCATTCTTTTGAGTTGAAAATTAATCTTCTTTGAACATTTTTTAATTGTGTCTATTCAAAATTGCAGATCTTTGAATTCTAAATCATTAAAATTGAAGAGTTTTTAATTTTGATGCTTTAAATTCGAAATGTACCTCAATTTGGAAGATTTAGAATTGAAAACTTGTTTTTTAATTTCCAAAATCTTTCAAATTTAAGAATTTTTATCAATACATCTTTAAAAAAAAAAAATTTCATCTCTAACTTTTCAAACTTATAGAACTTTGAACTGTCAATCATTAAAATTGAAGAATTTTTAAGTTTGACAATCTAACATTTAAAATTTCTGTAATTTTAATGATTACATTCAAAATTTCTTCGAAATGGAAAATTTGGAATTGAAAACTTGACTTTTAATTACGCAAATTATCAAAAATTAAGAATTTTTATTTATACGTATCTAACATTCAACAGTTTTTAATTGTACCTCTTTAAAAATGTAGAAATTTTAATGATAAATGTTTAAAATTGCAAATTTTTTATTTTTTACAATCTGAAATAAAAAATTATGTATTGAAAAGTTGAGTTTTCATCTTCAGAATCATCTCACTTTATAATTTTTTATTTATACATCTTTAAAATTGAAGAGTTTTTAATTTGGAAATTTACAATTAAAAATTGTGCAAGGTTTAAGCTTTACAATTAAAAATTCCGTAATTTTGATGATTTACATCTGAAATTTAACCAATTTGGAAGATTTAGAATTGAAAACTCCTGACTTTTGATCTTCAAAAGCATCAAAATTTAAGAATTTTTATTTATAAATTTTTTTAACTGAAGAGTTTTCAATTGTAACTCTTCAGAATTATACTATTAAAAAAAAACATTCAAAATTACATCTTTTTAAATTATACAAATTAAAAATTTAAGGATCTTCAATTGCAAATAATAAGACTTCGAAAAATTGTTTAAATGGTATGATTTTGAACTATAAACAATCAATAACTGAAAGCCGATTAAAATTAAAAACAAATTGAAATAAAAATTATACGAAAGCCGATGTAGCTATTTGAATATTTATTTTAATTTATGATTATTAATTATATTGTATAGTACTTTAAATTGAAGTATATATTTCAATTTGATAATTAGGCAATCAAAATAAGAAACCCTAGTCTAATTAATATTTCGATTTCACAGCCTAAAAATTACCCTCTTATACTAATAATCTTGATTTTTTTCAGGAACGAAGTATCGAGAGTCTGGATGA
Source organism: Andricus grossulariae (assembly GCA_011634705.1). NCBI lineage: Eukaryota > Metazoa > Arthropoda > Insecta > Hymenoptera > Cynipidae > Andricus > Andricus grossulariae. The sequence goes on along the minus strand of JAABKJ010001146.1, from coordinate 2,390 downwards.
AATTTGTGAGTCTCTGGACAATTTGTACCTGAAAACCCTGGAATTAATGGAAGAGAAAATCCAAACGAATATTCAGATGGAAAATTTTTTAAGAGAGGGGCACATTGAGTTAGCTAAGGCCAGATATATTCGAGGAAAGGAAAGCATGGGACGATTACAACTTCCAACCAAAGATGAAGAAGTAACTTCACTTTTTGATCTCGAAACTACAATATCAGAGGAGAATGAAGTTCCTCATTTTGATATAAGTCTCAAAAAATCGAACGATAGTGATCAAGATCTTCAAGATCCGATAAAGAGATTCGGAGTTCTCGTCCCTCAAAATTTGAGAAATGCTCAGAAAAATTTTCAGGAATCTTTGTATCTTGCGACTAAAGTTGCTAATGTTTCCGCCGAACTTTTGGGAACTCAAAATGAGCTTGAGTCGTTAATAAATGTCAAAAAATGTCTTCGTGAAGATAGCTCGAAAATCAAAACATAAATTTAACTTGTTTGATATCTTTTTTGTAAAATATAAGTGTAAATAAGTAATAGGTTTAACTGAAAAAATTTAGGGAATGTATTCTAAAGTTTGAATTTGTAAAAAATTTTGAGAAACAGATTCTATAATTAAAATTAATGTATGAATCAATTCAGGTACTTTTTTTATTATTACCAATTTATCATAATTTATACTTTTTTTTAAAGAAAAATATTTTTTGTATAAACTTACAAATAGAATCTTAAAAGACTCAGTTCATTTGTATTTCATATCGTGCCAAAAATAGGATCTCTGAAAAAATTGCTTTTCTATAATTTTAAGAAACTTTTTTAAACAAATAACTGTATAGAAAAAATTCAATTACAAAAAGTATTGTTAAAATAATAATTTTTCGTAAGGGGCCGTCCATAAACTACGCAATAGGGGAATCAATTCTTTTAAATATAATTAATGTAGATACCATATTAAATTCAATATAAAATACTTTAAATTCCTCAGATTTCAAGTGGAAATATATAGAATTTTCAACAAAAAAGTTTAATTTTCAACCCAAAAAAATTGTCTACCAAAAGAAATGAATTGTCAATTTAGAAAAATTAATTTTGAACCAAACTGTTCAGTTTTCAAGCCAAAAAGACGAATTTTTTAGAATAAAATGGAATTTTCAACAAGAAAGATAATTTTTAACCAAGCAAGGTGACTTTTCTACCACACAAATCAATTTTGAAAAAAAAGAGTTGAATTTGCAACCAAAAAGGATGAATTTAACAAAATAGTTCAATTTTCAAGAAAATAATTAAATGTTTAACAAGATAGTCCAATCCTCAAGCAAATAGATGAAATTTTTAACAAAGAAGATTAATTTTCTACGCAAAAATACGAATTTCTAACAAAACAGTTAATTTTTTATCAAGAAAGGTGAATTTTTAACCAAATAGTTGAATTTTTAACTAATTTATTATAGTATCAAAAATTAATTTAAAAAAAGCGGATTTTTAATCATAGTTGAAGTCAACAAAAAATACAAACTTTCAACAAAATACTTGGATCCTCTAACAAAAAAGATGAATTTTCTGAACAAAAGGACCAATTTACATAAACATACGTGAACTTTTAACCAAACTGTTAAATTTTTAAGCCAAAAAGACGAATAATCTATAAAACAGTGGAATTTCCAACCTGAAAATATGATTTTTCATCAAGAAATTTAATTTTTATACCAAATAATTAAATTTTGAAATAAATTGTTTGATTTTCAGCCAAATAAATTAATTTTCTACAAAAAATATGAATTTTCAACTAAAGAGTTAATTTTCAAGCAAATAGTTGAATTTTCTACGGAATTGTTGATTTCTTAATTCGTAAAGGATAAGTTTTCAACCAAAAATGGAATAGTTAATTTTTAGATCAAATTTAATTTTTAACGAAACAAATAAACGAGGTTTAAACAATAAAATGATATAAAATTTTTTATCAAAATTGTCGAATTTTGAAGCCAAAACGACGAATTATATAAAAAACTGTTGAAATTTCAACCCAAAAATATGATTTAAAAAAGGTTAATTTTCTACCAAATACTTAAATTTCCATTTTTTTTATTTTTAGCCGAATGAATGAATTTTCTACCAAAATAGATGAACTTTCAACCAAAAATATGAATTTTCATCAAAGAAGATCATTTTCAATCAAATAGTACTTTAATTTTCTACCAAATTTATTAATTTTCCACTCATGATAAATTTTTTTAAATTCAAACAGAATAGTTAAGTTTCTAGATAAAAAAGTTAATTTCTAACAAAAAAAAAAAAAGAATTGAAAAAAAATGAATTTTTAACAAAAAAGATCATTTTCAAACAAATAGTTTAATTTTCCATCAAGCTTGTAATTTTGCAACCTATTAGGGGTAAAT
>JAABKJ010001145.1:0-31509 GCA_011634705.1 Andricus grossulariae | reverse complement strand
TAATTGTTTAAACAATATATTATTATTTTTATTAATATTTTCTTTTATAATGCTAGAAATTTGCGGTTCTTTTCTGAAATATTAAAATTTTTGTCCACTTTTCGCTTAGAGCGGGGTAATAATTAAACAAATTTAACAAAAGTAATTGTTTAGACAATAAAAATGTACATATGATATTATCAATAAAGGAAATTTTAAGAATATATATTCACAAGAAACAAAGAGAGTGTTTAAAAAAAGATCTTCTATAATGTTTGTTAACTATTTTATCATAACTAATAAGCCAAAGCAAAGTTAAATATTTTTAAAAAATCGGAACTTTCTAGTAATAATCTAAAAGAAATTAATTATAAACAATGATAAATGGTTTACACAATTACGTTTGTAAGCTACTATTAATTATTACCTCACTAAGTGAAAAGTTGACAAAAAGTTAAAAATTTCAGGAAAAACCGCAACTATCTAGCATTATTATAAGAAAAGATAGTTATAAACAATGATATTTGGTTGAAACAAATATGTTTTTCAAAATGCGTTATTTATTAACTTTCTCTAATGCAAAAGTTGAAAAAAAGTAAAAAATTTCAGAAAAAGCTGCATTTTCTAATATCATTCAAAGAGAATATTATTTAAAAAGAAGATAAATTCTTTGAGCAATTATGTTTGGTAACTCAAAATAATTATTCTTTATTCTGAAATAATTATTCTAATTAATTATTATTTCACTCAATATAAAAAACGACAAAAATGAAAAAATGTCAGGAAACCCCTCAATTTTCTAGGGTAGCTCTAGAGGATGATAGTTATGAACAATAATAAATTGTTCAAATAATTATTTTTTTAAATTTAATTAATTATTACCTCCTTCTCAGTAAAAAATTGAAGAATAAACTGCAAATTTTTAGCACTATTTTCAGAGAATATTGTTATAAATAATAATAAATGGCCTAAACAACTGTTCCTGTCAAATATAATTAATTATTGCCTCGTTCGAATTGTAAAATTTAATATAAGTTTAAAAATTCAAAATATAACTGCTTCGTTTTAACACTATTGTAAAAGAAAAATGTTGAAAACAATAATAAATGGTTTAAATAATGTATGTAAACATCTAAATATAAGTAAAAGGTAGTGTAGTATGTATTATAAACAATTTGTTAATAAAAATGCGCAAAAATCATGATTGGCACCAAAAACTTGAGTAGATATTTAATTCGATTCACCTAATATTGATGATTCTGAAGAAAATGCACAAAAACTATCATTTTTAAAAGATGCATTCATTTTTTTGTGGATTCGAAAAAAATTAGTGCATCATTCATGGAAATTGAACAAATAAAAATTCGCAGTGCCCTATTTTACATGGTAACTCAATTCATTCGGAATATTGATATTTAAAACATTTTAATGAATGCAAAGCTTTAATATTTCTTTTTTGATGTAAATTTCTGTAACTAATTCTAATGCTTGCAAATTTGAACTTAGTATTCGACTCAGACTAATAAGATCTTGCAAAAGAGATCCAACATGAATAATGTATTTTTCAACGTTACTTTTATTTGAAAATGCTTAGAAATGTCATAAATCATTACTCAAATATCAGACATTCCTGGAATAACACATGTGTGGCCAGGTATCAAAATCTCCTCAACACACAAATTACTGTCAAACTGTTGCTTTCAGCAGGAAACACGTATCATCATAAATTTCCTTGTGAGAAAACACACCTATCCTTCTCTTTTTGAATTTCAGAGTGAACGTATCCTATTTGAGTCGAAACCATCGCAATTCTTATTTGCCAATGGTGGCAATTTATATGATGTTCCTCGCGACCACTAATTAAGCCGAAAACCAAATAGTTTGAAACCCAACTCTGGGAATAATTAGGTACAAACTCTCTTCACAAACAGTAATTATTGATCATCAAAAATTAATTATGTACTTGCTAAATGCGAAATATCTTTTTTGAAATACTTTTCATTGCTGAAAACGAATCTAGTTTCCGTTTGTTGCTATTAGGTCTAGTTTAATAGATATTTGCAATTCAAATTAAAAAAAAAATTTCATACATTTTTTCAAATGTTGAAAATTTTTTCTTCTATTGCACCGTAATTCAGGATATATTTACTTTTTTGGTATAAACTATACCTGGATCGGAGCAGTGTTGCGGAACGAACGTGTTATTTAAATAAGTAACACGAAAATTCTAGATCAATCTAAAAAAGAAATCTATACCTCCTTCCTAACACTACTACTTTCCAACCGAGCGAGTCACGCCTACCCCGATAGGTTAATGGCTTAATGGTATAATAATAGTAGGTCAACTTCTTTGTTTTTTTATAAGGAATGATTATCATAAAAAGAATTTACAATAATTTCTAGATCGATCTTCTTATGTTTTAGAACTGCATGAAATTCAGAAAGAAATGACTTTGTGATTGATCGTCTTATGTTGTATAACTGCATGCAACTCAGAAACAAATGACAATAAGAGTGATCGTCTTATGTTTTAGAACTTCATGAAATTCATAAACAAATAAAAATGTGAGTGATCGTCTCATATTTCAGAACTCTATGAAATTCATAAACAAGTAACAATGTGAATGATCGTCCTACGTCTTATAACTGCACAAAATTCAGACACAAATCACAAATGAAACAAATGACAATGTGAGAGTGATTGTCCTATGTTCTAGAACTGCTTGAAATTAAGACACAATTAACAATTTGATTGATCGCCTTATGTTTGAGAACTGTATGAAATTAACAAACAAATGACAATACGAGTGATCGTCTTATATTTCAGAACGGTACGAAAGTCATAAATGAGTAACAATGTGAATGATCGTCCTGTGTCTTAGAACTGCACACAATTCAGAAACAAGTGACAATGTGAGTGTAATCGTCTTATATTTGAGAACTGTATGAAATTAAGAAACAAATAACAATTTGACTGATCATCTTATGCCTTAGATCTATATGGAATTCATAAACAAGTAACAATGTGAATGATCGTCTTATATTTCAGAACGGTACAAAATTCATAAATAAGTAACAATGTGAGTGTGATCGTGTAATATTTTAGACTGTATGAAATTTCTAAACAAGTAACAATGTGGATGATCATCCTATGCCTTAGAACTGCACCTAATTCAGAAACAAATGACAATGTGAGTGTGTTATTCTTATATATTAGAAACGTATGAAATTCATAAAAAAGTAACAATGTAAATGGTCGTCCTATTGCTTAGAACTGCATAAGATTCAGAAACAAATGACAATGTGAGTGTGATTGTCTTATATTTTAGAACTGTATGAAATTCATACCCAAGTAACAATGTGAATAATCGTCCTATATCTATAAACTGCACAAAATTTAGAAACAAATGACAATGTGAGTGTGATCACCCTATGTTTTAGAACTGCACGTAATTTAGAAACAAATAACAATGTGAGTTTGATTCTGTTATATTTTAGACTGCATGAACTTCATAAACAAGTTAAAATGTGCATGATCGTCCTGTGTTACACAACTACAAGAAATTCAGAAACAAATGACAATATAAGTCTGATCATGCTATCTTTTAGAACAGCATGAAATCAAGAAACAAATGCCAATTTGATTGAACGCTTCATGCTTGAGAACTGTATGAAATTCATCAGCAGACGACAATACGAGTGATTGTCTTATATTTCAGAACTGTTCGAAATTCATAAATAAGTAACAATGTGAGTGATCGTCCTATGTCATAGAACTTCACATAATTCAGATATAAATGACAATGTGTGTCTGATTGTCTTATATTTAAAAACCGTATGAAATTCATAAACAAGTAACAATTTTAATAATCATCCTATGTTTTATAACTGTATAAAATGCATATAACAATGAGGATGCGAGTGATCGTCTCATATCTTAGAACTGTATGGAATCCATAAACAAGTATACATGTGAATGATCATCCTATGTCTTAGAACTGTACGAAATTCAGAAGCAAATGACAATATAAGGGTGATCTTGTTATATTTTAAAGCTGTATGAAATTCATAAAAAAGTAACAATGTGAATGATCGTCCTATGTCTTAGAACTGCACGAAATGCAGAAACAAATGACAATGTAAGTATGATTGTCTTATATTTCAGAACTGTATGGAATTCATCAAAAAGTAACAATTTTAATGATTGTCCTATGTCTTAGAACTGCACAGAATTCAGAAACACATGACAATGTGAGTGTGATTATGTTATATTTCAGAACTGTATGAAATTTATAAATAAGTAACAATATTAATGATCGTCCTATGTTTTAGAACTGCACGAAATTCAGAAACAAATAACGATTTGATTAATCGCCCTAATGTTTGAGGACTGTATAAAATTTTTTAACAAATGACAATGCGAGTGATCGTCTTCTATTTTAGAATTGCATGGAATTCATAAACAAGTAACAATGTGAATGATCGTCCTGTGTCTTGGAACTGCACGAAATTCAGAAAAAAATGACAATGTGAGTGTGATCGTGTTATATCTTAGAACTGTATAAAGTTCATAAGCAGGTAAAAATGTGAATGATCGTCCTATGCCTCAGAACTGCACGATATTCAGAAATAAATGACAATGTGAGTGTGATCGTCCTATGTTTTAGAACTGCATGAAATTAAGAAACAAATGCCAATTTGATTGATCGCCTTATGTTTGAGAACTATATGACATTCGTAAACAAATTACAATACGAGTGATCGTCTTATATTCCAGAACAGTACGAAATTGATAAATAAGAAACAATGTGAATGATCGTCCTATTCATGAGAACTACACGAAATTCAGAAACAAAGGACGATGTGAGTGATCGTCTTATGTTTTGGAACTTTATGTAATTCAGAAGCGAAGGAAATGCGAGTGATCGACTCACGTATTAGAACTGCATGAAATTCAGAAACAAATGAAAATGTAATTGATTGCCTTATGTTTCAGAACTGTATTAAATTCATAAAAAAGTAACAATATAATTAATGGTCTTATGTTTCACAACCGTATGGAATTCAGAAGCGAATGATGAATTATATATTTTCAATATATTTCAGAAAAGGATCATTCGAATTGAAATTTTGTGTAAAATAATAATTTTCAATGAAAAAAACGAACAAATTGACCTACAGTTTATTGAAAAAAAGTAAATATATCATTAATGATGGTGTACTGAAATTTAAGTACATTTTTTGCATTCTTTCACTTCTGATAATATCTCGGAAACTGTTATAGATGTCGCTAAAATAAGACGATATTCGAAAACTGCCTCAAAAAGCGCATCAGCATGACCTACTGTGAGGGTGGGAAAACATACGGTTAGTTCTTTATTTTATTCTGACATTTGTCCGTGGTGGCGCTAAAATCAATAAATTTTAATCTTGACCTTCAAATTTAAATACCGGCTTATAAATAACTAATCAGACAAGGATATTAGCAACATTAGCTTAGAAATTGTATTAAAAAATATTAATTCAAGGTATAAATTATGATAGAAAAATATTCAAAATACTTTTGGAAAAAATGCAATACATTTAAAAACGTCCAAATTATGTTCCCAAAAAAAGTAGGTATTAAGCTATTTCCAATTATTGAATTAAAATGCAGGAACTTTGCAGATAAGAGTATTGAATCTTACAATAAAATTATTTTAGAGATATAAAATTTGTTTGTACTTTAAAATTATCAAACTTATTGCCTATGAGTGCATAGGTTAATGATACAACCTTACAAGATTATTTAAATATTCATTCTAATGAAATTTATTTACAAGATAAAAACTTTTTTGTTTGCATTTATCTGTTCTTTGTTTTATATTAAAATATGTTTTGGTTAAGATATCCACTACTAAACTGTTCGTTTAAGATTAATCTTTTCCGGTTGAAAATTTATCTACTTGGTTGAAGGTTGAACCACTTCGTTCAAAAATCATTTTTTTTTTTTTGAAGATTCATCACATCAGTTAACAATTTATCTCTTCACTCGAAAATTCGTATTTTTTTTCAAATAATTTTTCAATTGAAAAGTTTAAGTTTTTTTTTTAAATTGATCCTTCTTTGTTGAAAATGCAAGTACATGAGTAAAAGTTGAATTACTCGGTAAGAGAAAAATTTTTTTATGCTTTACTTTATTTTCGTTTGTTGAGAATTTATATTTTCTGTTTAAAAACTGAACTATTTTACAGAAAATTCTTCTTGTGGTTTGCAAGTTAAACACTTTTTATAAACTAAGTCATGTTTCTGGACTAAAAAATCTTTATTTGATCAAAATTCGTCCAGTTGCTAAGAAAATTTAACATTTTATTCGAAAATTCGTTTTTTCTGGCAAAAAATTTGACAGTTTGATTTAAAATGTCCTTTTTTTTGTTTTAGAAATTAAATTTTTTTACTGAAAATATAATTTTTCTATGTTTCATTAAAAATATATATTCTTCAGTTTAAAATTCAATTATTTGTTTGAAGATTGATGTATTTTGTTAAAAATTAGTATTTTTTTTGGTAGAAAATTCCCAATTTCTTTTTAATTATTTATATTTTTAACGTGAGGCCATAAAAATCCAGAAACGTGAACGCAAGCTTCGTGAGCTTGCATTTCCTGCTCGTTGAAATATAAAACAAATATGGATTCATTTTGAACCAAAATAAAATTTTTTCATCAGCAGATAACAAAGTTTTTCTAAATGGAGGTGAGCGCGAGCTTTTTGCGCTTGCACTTCCTGTTAATAGAAATATAAAATAAAAATCGATTCGCTTGGGAGCAAATTGCCAATTTTTTATGTGATAACAAAGTTTTTTGAAAGAGTAGTATCCAAAATGTTGATTTTTAAATAGAAATTTAAAATTGAGTTGGAACGTTTTCAATTCAAAATCGTTAAATATATATATTTTTGAAATTTCAACCGCTTTTAATTCGACAGTCGTCATTATTGCTTCCTCATAGAGGGAGGTTTGTAATTAACTAAATTTTCAAACCTACTTTTTTTACATTCTTTGTCCGCCATATTGGCTCTGCCATTTTGAATTTTCAAAATTACAAAAATTTGACTCCAAATTCGTAATCGGCGACCCCAAAAACCTTCCGTGAATAAGGTTTCAACCAATTCGTATGTAAGGGAAAATATATGCTATAAAGGGTTAAACAACCCTTAAGTTCCAAAATTAGCCCACTTTATAAAATACAAATTCTTCAGAAATTAAATCTTAAAGTATTTTTAAGCTTTTTTAGGCTCCTGCATCCCAAAAAGTTCGATCAGAAAAAATTACCCTTACACTTTAAAATCATCCCTTATAATACAAATTGAGAATCTCAAAAAATGAAGAACCCCTAATTTGTGAAAATAGTTCGGGCTCCTCAAAAATGTTATTTCCGATTTTTGAGCTCCAACCCTTAATGTTGAAAAGCACCCCTTTCATACCATACAGATATGAAATTGCGAAAAATATACTTTTTCAAAATTTTCAACGTGCATAAAGTTTCTATTTTTTGGGATCCTTAAAAATATGAACTGCAAATTTTCGGCTCCAACCCTCAACTTTAATAATCAACCCCTCTGTACCACGTTATTACGAATTTGCCTCAAAATAAACTTTTTCTGAATTTTTCAGTGTCAAGAGAGATCCTGATTTTCGGGATACACAAAAATATCGACCCCGATTTTTGGCCTCGAATCCTCAACTTTGAAAATTATTAGGTATTTTTGAGAAGCCCAAAAATCAGAGACTTTCGACATTAAAAAATTCTGAAAAAGATAATTTTTTGGCAAGGGCGTAATGAACTAGTAGAGAGGGGTTGTTTTTCGGTCCTAACGGTTGGGGCTTAAGAAACAGAGTTGACATTTTATGAGGGATGATTTCTTCGATAAAAGGGTAGTTTTTGGTTTACACGGTTTTTCACGGAATTCAAAAGCCCAAAAGAGCTTAAATTTCTGGTGAGATTAAATTTTCATTATTTTCTGATTTTAGACAGTGGAGATGCTAGGTTAATCTAAGCTAGCACCTCCACAAGATAATTTATTTTTTGAAAAAATTAAGCGAGCCCAAAAATTGTAATTGTCAAAAAAAAAAGTTTCAAATTCTGAGCTATTTTACCCCTATTTTAATAAGCATAATTAAATTACCACTCTTTGATCACCGTACTCTTTTTTCCCTCATATTCGCCGACGAGATTCTTTTTTTTATCGGTTTCTTCATTGATAGTGTCGTTTTTCAGTAAGGGAATGTGCACATTTCACATTGCAAATTGCACACACAAACACATATGCAAGTAAGCTCCTCGATATTTCTCGCTACTCGATACGAGACAAAATCCATTTCGTCACTCGGCGCTTTGCCATGATGGGACAAAAGCTGAGCTTGGATGAAAGCTCGAAAGCTTTTGTCGCGTCACAAGCTTCGTAGCGATTTAACGTGCGTTCAAGTTAGTTATAAATAAAATACTGCCTAGGGCTTGTAAAAAACGAAATTAAAGCTGATTGCAATGGCTTTTCAAACAGACTTAAGCACTGCAAACAGGACTCAAATTACAAAAAAAAAACTAAACATGTATTAAATTTTTTTTTATAACTACACAGCGCATTTGACGTTCTGGATTTTAATTGCCTAACATTAAAAAAATTGATTATTCAAAAATCCATTATTTAGGAAATTTTCAATATGAATTGTACACATTTCTTGAAACGATAGTTATGAGTTTCGAATCGAAATGATGCATCTCTAACAAAACGTATAATTTTTAACAAATTAATTCAAGTTACAACCAATAATATGAATTTTCAAGCAAGAATACTAATTTTCTGCAAAAATTTTGTTTCCCAAACTATATGCATGAATTTTATTTCAAATAGTTGATTTTCAAAGAAAAATGATAAATAAAAAATGAAGCAGTTAAATTTTCAGTTGAAAAAAAATTATTTTCAACCAAAAGGGTTTTTAAACAAAATTATTCAATTTTCAACGAAATATATGAATTTTTAACTAAATAGTTGAATTTTCAACTTTAAAAATCTTAAATTTTCTACCAAGCAAAAGAGGAATTTTCGAAGATTCAGAATTCACTTTTTTCTTGAAAATTCATATTTTCGGGTTGAAATATTATACATATTTTTCTATTTAATATATTTTTCGTAGGAAATTCGCCTTTTTGGCTGGAAAATTCAACAATTTGGTCAAAAGTTCAACTATTTCATTTGAAAGTTCAACAATTTGGTCAAAAATTCAACTATTCGGTTGAAAACTTAATTTTGCTGTTAAAAATTCATATTTCAGGGTCGTAAATTCAACTGCTTTTTAGAAAATCCACTTTTCTAAATTAATTTTTTTTCAACTAAGTAGAAAAATTTTCAACTTTAATTGTACAACTAAAAATGTGGTATTATCGCAATTTTGTTTTGTATTCTTCGTATTTCTATTTTTCATTTTTAAATGTATTATCTTAAAAGTTTCCGATTTTTACATTAAGATTAGAAGATTTCAAGAATAAAAATTAATTTTAAATCAAATTTTAAACAATGAACCTTCGATTTTTCCTGTTCATAAGTTTTAGTTTCACAATTGAAATTAAAATGATTGAATTTCGAAAACTAAAATCAACAATTTCAAAATTTTTAATTTTTGACAGATTTAAACTTAGTTAATATAAAAAAATCTATTTCTTAAAGTTCTACAAATCGTAGAATATCAAACTAAAATACTTGATAATGACACAGATTACAGTTTAAAGTATTTGTAATTGAACAAGTTTTTGATTAAGCGCCTCTAAGATTAAATCACGACAATAAAACAATTTTTCATTTAAAAATATGCTATAATATTGAAAATTTCGAACTTAACTTGAAAAAAAATAATTTCGAATTAAAAGCCTCAAAATTGTGCAATTTCAAAAATTAGAATCATAGAGATATTGTTTCGCACTATTTTTATATATATATTTTTTATTTTTAATTTATTATTTTTAAATTGTCTGATTTTTATTCAATGACTTCAAATTGAAAAACATTTGACTGAAAAATTTCAAGGATGGAGAATAATTAAAAATGAGGTTTTAAACGCTCAATTTTTAATACTTCCATTTCACAAGATTTAGTTTTGCAATTAAAATTTAAATTGGATGGATTCTAAAAAGTGTGATCAAATTTTTTAATATTTGCAGGATTTAAATTTACTAAAAATAATTGAAATTTTCAAAAGATTGCTCCCTAACTTTTAATCAGTGAGATTTCAGTGACTCATTTTTCAGTAATTAAAATTTTAAAAGTTTATACTAGGGCTAACCAAAATTTTTTTGTTTATATTTATATTGTAAATGTGAAGTTCAGAACTGACGTCCCAAATATTTTCAAGAAAACTAATCTAAAAAGAACTAAATTTCAGACGCTGAATTTTTTTACAATATTGAAAATGTTTAATTGGAAATTTTTTGATACAGGACATTTCAAATTTCATATAACACTAGTTTACAAAATCAAAAAAATTGTTTGCCAACCTCATCTTAATTTGAATTTTTTTCTATTTCCAGAATAGTTCTAAAGTTTTTGAGAATATCTTGAGTCAGATGTTAGCGGTTTTAATAAGTTGGGCAAGTTGTATTTTTTGGGAAAAAAACGATGTCGACAATTGACATACCATCTCGGGAAGAATAGAAATCGCAAATACGTCGGAACAACTCTGAACATTGAAAAAAAAATTTTTAACATTGATATCACGAAAACGCTTCCATAGAAGAAAATTTTAATTTTATTTTGATGTTTAGTGGGCCAGAAAACATGGGAAAATCATAGTTTGATATGGTGGGCAAAATGACTAAATTAGTGTTAATGAATTATAAACAGCAAGGATTCTTCAAACTTGAGTGCTCTTTCCAATTTTTTTTTTGATAATATTTATAAGAAAATTTACTTTGGAAGAAGAAATTCATTAATTAATTCAGATGCAGTTGAGAATATCACAATATAATTAGAGAAGATAATAATAATGAAGGTAAAACGAGATAACGACTGCTTTTCATTCCGTTCTTTTGTCGTCTCCTAAGAATAATTTATCTGTATATTTCGTTGCAACGAAGAGCATTTTCATATTTCCGAGTATACAATTATCTATGTAGGACAGTGGAATTGCACTGATTTTAAGACTGTAATTTTATGGAAGAGTAAGTTCTGACACAAGCATAAAAAAACGCTATACCTTTTTTTAAATATTTTTTTTCATAATGAAGAGATCCCTTAATGTAATATATACAAATCAATATTTCTGTCATTTCATGAGAAAAGATACCACATATGACTGGATGGAATTCCGACATTTTAAGCAGAGAACGAATCTGCTAAGTTAAAAATCGTGCCACTGGGAAACTTTTCAAATTGGAATTTCGGAAACATGCTTTTCGGAAAAAACCCTTATAAAGTTTCAGTATTCTGTTAAACATTGTGAATGCTATAAATTCCAATCTTTACAACCTGAAAATCCCAGAATTACGATTTTGATCTACTTCTCTTGTCATTTTTACGATAGGGTATTCCACAAACCTCTGTGATTGATACCTTTCTGATTCCAAAATTTTTGCCAAGGAGAGTTCTTTATTTTAGGGGTAATGGCCTTTAGTATTCTATCAAACATTGAAAATGTAAAATCCAATCTTTACAACCTGGAAGAACCAGAATTGCGATTTTTATGTACTTTTCTTGTCCTTTTTACGATAGGATATTCCACAATCCTTCGTGATAGATAATTTTAAATTCAAAATTTTGAATTGAATTGAGAGAAAGTCGTAGTTGGAGTAGTAGTAGTAGCGCAGGCAAGTCTCCTGACTGTGAGTGCGGTTCCTTCGATAATCGGAAGGTCCTTTCTATATTCCGAAAGAGAAAATAATTTTTCAAACAGTCAAGAGCAACTTTTGTCTTATGGAGAATACACTATTTTAGCGAGCCAACAATGTGCATTGTTTTCAAAAATTATCTCCGTATGTTCTTTAGTTTCGGGGATGACATCTAACTATTTTTTTGTCATCAACTTGAAAACAGATGATTACTCATGATTCGAAATTTTACGATTGTGCAGGAAGAGGATCGAAGAAAATATATTTTTTGTTAATTTTTTGTAATGTGTTTATAGGGAGTAACAGCTACTCAGTGTTGAGTATTCTGGAATGATCATAAGATAATGGCATACCTTTTACTTTTCAGAAAATAATTGCTAATCGACTTGAAATTGCAAAAAATTGCATCAGTATAGGGAAACCTTTGTTTCCAACATGTACTTTGTCTAATATTTTCAGAATTTTTGTCTTCTGAGAGTTTCACTATAATCTGTACAAAAATTGAGGTATCTAGATTTTTTGACAGCTAGTAAATGTCTACATTCCTTAATCCTACAAATGATATTTTGTGCTGGTGACTTTCTAAAACAGCAAAAATTGTCTGGCTTCTAATTAAATACAAATTTAGAGTATTTTCCAAATAACTATTCACGAAAATTAAAATTCAAACACATCACAAATCATAATAAACGACAAAAACACAACTTCTAACTTTAAACAACTGTGATACTATCGCAGATATACCGATTATGACAATGAAATTTTCCGCAAATTTTTTATCATCCACTGCTGCTTATCCACTTCTGAAAATTATATTGTCAAATTAAAATAGCTTAAACATTAATAAATAATGAAAAACAAGCGTTTTGTGTCAATATGTCCTGTTTATTAAACTTTAAAATTTGATTATAATGCATTAGCATATCACAAAAATGTTTGATTCAGTTAAGAAGTATGAATACCTTGGCGAATAATTAATTTAGTTTCAAAATTAATTCTTCGGCCTCACACATTAATTAATTATAACATTTCAATTATGCTTTGTCAGAAAATAAAGTTTTTTTTTGTGAAAAAGTTAATCTAATAAAAATGATCAACATTTTTTTCCAGTTTTACAGATAGGCTAGTGGAAATATTATTATATGCAGTAGGGTGATTTCTTCTATTCTTTTTTACTGTGAATAGCTTTACTCTTCAGAATATGAAATAACTGTGACCCTAATTATCAGAACTCACACCGCGAAATTCAAACTTTCAACTATGACAATATTCCGAATAAAGTACACAGCTGCTAATATTCATGATAGGAAATGACTTTCCCTTTTCGAGGTATTTTCACCATTCCAATTCAACTTTTCGGGCCTCCATTTACATCGACAACGTGGAAACTAATTACGCATAGAATAGCAGTCTATAGAGTTCCGGAATTTGGAGACTTGAATAAACATAGAACCTCTGGACCCTATTAACCAACTGGCCTTTTATTAACATCCGACACGGAAAAAAATGAGCATTTAATCAAGAAAATAGTGTTACGAATGTGGACGATACAATAATTTCATGATGCAAGGAAATTTGTCTTGTCTCGAGAAAATGTACTTGAAAAAGGAAATTTGTCTTGTCTCGAGAAAACGTTCTTGAACAAAGAAAATAAAGTTTCTTCAATCCAGCACATTTTCTTTTGCACAAAAGATATTTTATTAGATAATGAAAAAATTTCTTCTTCCGTGTAGATACAAGGAGAAAAATGGATTTCTGTACTCTACATCTAGATATTCAGGATTGCCATATTTAATGTTTATCTATAAGACAGCCATCTAGATGTTAAAGGTTATTTACATTCTTATTACTTTCTTGTAAACAAAATGTTGATCATCTTTTTTCCACAAACTAACATGCAATAAGATGATAAGCAACATTGACAACGTTTTCCCGCACTCGGACAATAACTTTAAAATCTTGGATGTTTGAACATCCTTTTTCCTCTGAGTAAATTGACCAGATATCTACACGGAAAAAAATTGTCATTCAACTAGAAAAATACCTATTGAAATACCCTAATAACCAACTGGTCTCTTATAACAATCCTACGCGGAAAAAATTATCATTTAAGCAAGACAATATTGTTACGAATGTAAACTATACAATATTTTCATGATGGAGCAAAATTTGTCTTGTCTCGAGAAAATGTACTTGAACAAAGAAAATAAAGTTTTTTCAATCTAGCACATTTTCATTTGCACAAGAAATATTTTACTAGATGATAAAAATATTTTTTTCCGTGTTGAGACAAGGAGAAAAATGGATTTCGTCACTCAACATCTAGATATTTAGGATTACCATATTTAATGTTTATCTACAAGAGAGCTATCTAGATGTTGAAGGTTATTTTCCTTACTATTAGTTTTTTGTTACCAAAATGTTGATAATCTTTTTTCCACAAACTAACATGCAATCGGATGATATACAACATTGACAACATTTTCGCGCACTAAGACAATGGCTTTAAAATGTTGGATGTTTGAACATCCTTTTTCCTCCGAGTAAATTGACCAGATATCCACATGGAAAAAAGTAGTTGTTCGAATAGAAAAATATCTATTCAAATATCCTATTGATCAACCGGCCTCTTATTAATATCCTACATGGAAAAAAATTAGCATTTAATCAAGACAATATTGTTACGAATGCGGACGATACAATATTTTCATGCTTCAAGAAAATTTGTATTGTTTCAAAAAAATTTACTCGAACAAAGAGAATGATGTTTCTTCAATCAAGCACATTTTCTCTTATACAAGAAGTATTTTATTAGATGATGAAAATATTTTTTTTCCGTGTTGATACAAGGAGAAAAATGGATTTGCATACTCAACATCTAGTTATAGGTCATTTTCATTATTATTGCTTTCCTGTGACCAAAATATTGATAATCTTTTTTCCACAAGATAAGATAGGAGAAATATGTAGTTAAAATAGAAAAATACTGAAATATCAAATCAAGAAAACGAAAATATATTTGAATAAAGTCATCTTTATTTTTTAAACAGCGAACTCTAATCTGGATGCAAGGATTTTCATATCTTTCAATTAGCTATGTGAAATCATGAGTATCAGATGTCATAAAAAATCGCAACTTGAGTACAAATTTTTGTTTGGTTAGAAATATACAGAAATGAGCTCAATTTTGAAAATTACAAAAATTTAAGAACTGGTTCTGCTGTTAATTCCACTTAGTTTCATTTCACATAGATGCTGATAATCTTTTTATTTGTAAGGTAAACTGTTGAATCAATTACAATTTTAAACATCTCTATACAATATTTGTTTTAACGATTTTTTATGTGGAATGATGATAATAATAATAAGTAATACTTAGAATAATTTCTGCTGCAAATCCTTGCTTTGAATATTTTACCGAAATCGTTGGTTCGTTTCTAAAAATATTTGTAGCTAGGTGAAGAATAAATATCGCCTGTTCAACTTTGATTGAAGCTTTCACCATTTTTTATTAAAAATTCAACTGTTTTGGAAAATATGCACTTTTTTGAATTTAGAATTTAACCAGTTTTGTAAGAAATTCCACTATTTAGTTAATAATTAACTTTTTTCAATTCAATAATTTCATACGTATTTTCAAATGTTTTGTAGAAAATTTATCTTTTTAGCTTAAAAATTCAACATTTTTGTCGAAATTTTTTCTTGTATTACTGTAAAATCTTTCTTGGTTAAAAATTAATCTCTAGTTGGAAGAAATTTAATCTTTTTTGGTTGGAAATAAAACGATTTTGATGAAATTAATCTGTTTTGATTGAGGATTCAACTATTTTGTTGAAAAATCATGGTTTTTAGACGAAGATTCACCATTGTAGTTGAAAACTCATTTTTTGGATAGAAATTTCATTATTTTTCTAAAAATTGGGTTACTTCCTAAAAAAAATAATTTTTTTGTAAATGAAAATTTAATTATTCCATTTTAAGTTTAATCTCTTTCTTTTACTTGAAAATTGATGTATTCTGACAAAAGTTTTTCTCATAAAAAATTAATATTTTTGTTTGAAAGTTCATCTTGTTGATTGAGAATTCATTAACTCTGTGAAGAATTATAAAGTTTTGTTAAAAGCTCTTTTTTTCGTTTAAAAATAAATTTTTTATTATTGAAAATATTACTGTTCTGCTTTGACTTGAAAATCTATATTTTTAGATTGACAATTCAACTATTTTTTTTTTCAATTCATTTTTGTTGTTGTGGAAGATTCATTATAGTTATTATAGTTTGTTATAGGTTCAAAATTAATCCTTTTCATTACAAAATTCAAATAATTGGTTCAAAATTCATGTATTTTGTTGAAAATTAGTCTATTTTGTTGATAATTCATTTTTTTTAAGATTCGTCTTTTTTGGTACAAAATTATACTTCTTGATTGATAATTAATTTATTTGATTGAAAATTGAACTAGTTTTTCGAAAATTCATTTTTTCTTGTTAAAAATTGTTGGATTCATCATGCTAATTACAAATTTATTTGTATAGATTATAATTGAACAATTATCTAAAAACTTCATTTACTTTTTTTTTAAGAAAATTAATTTTTTATCTAAGAATGTAAGTTTTTTCTATATTTAGTTCAATATTGATTTTTTTAGTAGAATATTCAACTACTTGTTTAAAAATTCATTTACTTTGTTTGAAATCCATTTTTTAATCGTTGAAGATTTCTCTTTTTGTTAGAAAATAATTCATGTGGCTGAAAATTCATCTTTTTGCTTGAAAAATCAACTACTTGGTTCAAAATTCGTTTTCTTAATTCACAATTTTATTTAAAAATAATTTCGTTAGGTGCAAATTGAACTATTTTGTATTAATATTTTCATCTGACAACGTAAGTATTCCACTTTTGGTTAAAAACAAAGATTTATCATTTTAATTTAAAATCAAAAAATCGTCTTTTTGGGTTGAAAATGTCAACTATTTTCATAGAAAATTTACTTTTTGATTAAAATTTATATTTAGATGTTGAAAAGTCAACTGAAATTTCTTTTTTCACTAAAATTAAACTATTTTTTTGAAAAATTTTCTTTCTAATTTAAAAATTAATCTATTTTTGTAGAAATTTGATCTTTCTTGGATAAAATGCAACTGTTTGGTAGAATTCAACTATTTTGTATAAAAATTTTAGTTGAGAATTTTTTTTTTCAAGTAATTTTCTTTGTTAAGAAATCTATTTCTGATATATCTAAGAGTTTTTGAAATCATCTTTCCTAATCACAAATTTAACTGCGTGGGTAAAACTTGAACTTCTTTGTTGAAATTATTTTTTTTTGTTCGAATGAAGGATTCTCTCTGTGGTTGAAAATTCAACTATTTTGTTTTAAATTAATTTTTCGCTGAAAATTAATATTTTTTTGTTGAAAATTTATTTTCTGGTTCAAAGTTTCAACAACTTAGGTGATCTTTTCATTACTCCCATGACCTTAAAATATTTATTTGTTGAAAATTCTAGGTTTCAAAATTCATTTTTTTTTGTATGAAATGTCATCTGTTTTTTGTTTAAAACTTCATCTATTACATTTTTTTGTAGAGAATTCATATTTTCAGCTATAAAATTTAATTATTTTGTTCAAAATTCAATAAGTTTGTTAAAAATTCGTGTATTTTGTTTAGAAGTCATCTTTTGTGGTAGAAAAGTTTTTTTTTTAAATAAATACAGTGAAAAAAATTCAATTTATATCTAAAATATTGTTTCATTTCATTTATAAAAGATCCTGTGTTAAAAACATTACAAAAATGAAATACTGGTATTTGAATGTTAATGGTCAGGGAAAATGAAAAATTGGTCAAGGAAGAGCATCTATTACCTTAAATAAACCAAATTTACAATAGTTTCATGTCTTCTATCTTATTATTTCTGAAAACCATAAATTACGTATTGGGGGGGGGGATGTTTTGTTACGTTTTGATACAGGAGGGGGGTGGAGACGGCCTATAATCCGTTGCGTAATTTAAGTACAGCCCCTAAGATATCTGAGGAAGCTTGAGTGGATCATTCTTTTTCAAATTATTAACCTTTATAATTGTTGAAAATTTGATTTGTTTGATAGAAAATTATTTTCCCTCGTTGAAAATTTATCTTCACCGTTGAAAATTTAAATATTATAGTTTTGGTTGAAACTTCATCTATTTTGTTAAAATTTGGTATTTTTTGGTAGAAAATTAATCTTCCTGATTAAAAGATCAACTAAACAGGAAAATGCCCCCCCCCCTTGAAGAGAAATAGTCTTGGGTGATTTCTGGATTACCCATTTAGGTCTTTTCAGATGAAGAGAGAAAGAGAGATGAGGGTCGTGAATACAAAGTCAAAGAAATGCTGATCTGAGAAAGCTTGAGTCGACTCTGATACTGGGATGATGTCTCCATTCGTCCCTCAGGGTTTCCTGCTCACCCTCGTTCACTATTCATTTTTTTTTTTTTCTCGACTTATTAACCTTCCTTTACCTCACCGGCTGATACTTTGAGAGGCGATCTAGAATATATAGTTGCTAAGCCGGTAGCCCGTTCGAGTGGTTAGCACAAAGTTGGAGGTTAATTGCCACCCTTGGAGTGGACTGGGTGGCAAATCCTAGACAGCTATCCGGATGATTAAGGAACTCGACCGCCTTTCTGAGTGGTCGGAGTGAGACGGGAGAATATTCTCTTCAAGAGTTATTATAACGCCATCGTCATCCCTCTCTGTAAGGGAGGCATATCGAATTGACTGAAAATGCATCAGGTTACTCTGAAATGTGATAGTAGTGCATCAAACCTGGGTATTGATATGTTTTCTTTGATTCCGGATATCAGCCAAGTACATAGAGATTTATAACGGGGTGTCCAGAGATCCTTAAGAATGAAATTGAAGGTATTTTCCAGGTTTTCCAGGTCAAGAAATTAAGCTTTTCCAGGATTTCTTTTTTTAAATATAATAATAAAATAACCGTTTTGTTATAAATGTAAAAAATGAGCAATTTACTTTTTCGTGCCCAGCAAATTCTAAAGAAAGCAGAACCATGAGTAAACAAATTCTAACTTTTTTGCGAACATAGATCATCTTTGCGAAACCATCTGAAATCTTTCAAAAACTTCAGAAAATGTTTTGAATTCTTTGTGAATTTATGAAAATCTTTCAAGGTACTTAAAATCTTTGTGAAATTTAAAAAAAATCTTTCAGGATCTTTAAAATTTGTATGAAATCTTTGAAATTCGTGAAATCTTTAAAGTCCTTAACATTTTTTAAATCTTTGTGAAATTTTTCGAAATCTTTTGAAATCTTTATAAAATTTTTGTGAAATCTTACTTCAAACTTTTTTTGTGAATTCCAAATTCTGATAAAGTTTGAAATCTTTGTGAAATTTTTTGAAATCTTAAAAAAAAAGGTTATTGTATAGTCTTCGAAATCCTTAACACCTTTTAAATCGTGATAAAATCTTTTAAAGCTTTTGAAATCACTTGAAGCTTTTTAAATATTTGTGAAATCGTTGAAACCTTTTGATGTATTTCAAATCATTGTGAAATATTGCAATCATTTTAAATCTTTGAAATGATTTGGGATCTTCAAAATCTCGATACCCTTCTTGAAATGTTCAAAATTTTTTAAATCTTTAAAAATCTTCGTGGATTCATTGAAATCTTTTTAAGTATTAAAAATCTTTGTAAAATCTCTACATTCCTGTGAAATTCTTGAAAAATCTTTTGGGATCTTTCAAAATTTGTATTAAATCTCTGAAATCTTCGAGATATTTTTTTTAATCTTTTGAAATCTTTATGAAATCTTTGTGAAATATCTCTTCAAACTTTCTTTGTGAAATTTTTTGTGTTCGTTTGAATTCATTGAAATCCATTCAAATCTTCTTAAATTTGTTGACATCTTTTGAGATCGTTTTAAATCTTTTAAATTACTTAAAATCTTTAAAATCTGGTGTGCTATACCCTTTTTGAAATGTTTCAAATTCTTGAAATATCTTAAAATCCTTATGTATTCTTTAAAATATTTTTAAAATCTTTGGAATTTTTATAAACTTTGAAATATTTGTAAAATTTTGTTAAATCTTTTGAAATCCTTACCAACTTTCAAATCGTGGTGCAATTTTGTGAAAGCTTTTAAAATATTTGAAAGCTTCTCAAATCTTTGCGAATTTCTTGAAATCTTTTGAAGTATTTAAAATCTTCGTGAAATCTTAAAATCGTTTGAAATCTTTGAAAAGTTTTTAAATCTTTTTGAATCTTTTGAATTACTTGAAATCTTTGAAATATGGTGTACCGTACCCTTTTTGAAATCTTTTAAATTTTTGAAATAGTTCAAGATCTTTATGAATTTTTTGAAATATTTGTGAAATCTTTGGGATTCTGATAAACTTTGAAATCTGTGTGAAATTTTTTGAAATTTTTTGAAATCTTTGAAAAAAATCAAGTCAAATCGTGGTGAATTCTTTCAAAGCTTTTGTGATGTTTGAAAGCTTTTTAGATTTTTGTGAATTCACTGAAATCATTTAAAGTATTTGAAATCTTCGTGAAATCTTAAAATCGTTTATAATCTTTTAAATGTTTTGAAATCTTTAAAATCTGGTATACTGTACGCTGATTGAAATTTTTGCAATTTTT
This sequence comes from Andricus grossulariae, assembly GCA_011634705.1. NCBI lineage: Eukaryota > Metazoa > Arthropoda > Insecta > Hymenoptera > Cynipidae > Andricus > Andricus grossulariae. The sequence goes on along the minus strand of JAABKJ010001145.1, from coordinate 11,036 downwards.
GTAATCTTTTGTAATCTTTAAGAAATATTTGTGAAATCTTTCTCTAAACTTTTTTGTGAATCCAAAATTCTGATAAACTTAGAAATCTTTGTGAAATGTTTTGAAATCTTTAAAAAAAATGCAAGTCTTTGTAAAGTCTTTGAAATCCTTAACACCTCTGAAATCGTGATGAAATCTTTAAAAGCTTTTTAAATCTCTGTGAATTCGCTGAAATCTTTTGAAGTATTTGAAATCTCTGTGAAATCTTGAAATTGTTTGAAATCTTTGAAATTTTTCGAAGTCTTTAAAATGTGGTTTATTATACCACTGTTGAATTTTTGAAATTTTTTTAATCTTTTGAAATTTTTCCAAATCTTCATAAAATCTTTTGAAATCTTGGTGAATTCATTGCAATCTTTTGAGGTATTTAAAATCATTGTGAATTCTTCAAATGTCCGTGAAATTTCGAAAAAATTTTGAAAGATCTTTTCAAGTTTGTATGAAATCTTTGAAATCCATGAAATCTTTAAAATCCTTGAAATCTCTGAAACATTTGTGAAATTTTCTGAAATCTTTTAAAATCTTCATGAAATATTTGTGAAATCTTTCTTCAAACTTATTTTGTAAATTCCAAATTCTCATAAACTTTGAAATCTTTGTGACATTTTTTGAAATCTTTGAAATCGGTGAAATCTTCCAAATTCATGATATCTCTGAAACCTTTGTGAAATTTTACGAAATTTTTATGAATTTCAAATTCTGATAAATTTTAAGATCTTTGTGAAACTTTTTGAAATCCTTTGAAATCTTAAAAAAATGTAAGTCCTTGTGAAGTCTTTGAAATCCTTAATATCTTTGAAATCGTGATGAAATCTTTTGAAATCTTTGTGAATTCACTGAAATCGTTTGAAGTATTTAAAATCTTTGTGAAATCTTGAAATCGTTTATAGTCTTTAAAATGTTTCGAAATCTTTTAAAATTTTTATCAAATCTTTTGAAATCTTTGTGAATTTATTGAAAATATTTGAGGTATTAAAAATATTTCTGAAATCTCTCAATTTCTGTAAAATGTTGAAAAAATCTTTTATGATATTTCAAAATTTGTATGAAATTTTTGAAATCTTCAAAATCCTTGAAATCTGACATCTTTGTGAAATTTTTTTAAATCTTTTGAAATCCTAATGAAATGTTTTTGTGAAATCTTTATGCAATTTTTTTTAATCTTGAACAAAAAATTTAAGTACTTTGTAAAGTCTTTGAAATCCTTAACACCTTTGAAATTGTGAGGGAATCTTTCAAAATCTTGATAAAATTTTTGTGAATTCATTGAAATCTTTTGATGGATTTAAAATCTTTGGAAAATTTTTTAAAAATCTTTTAGGATCTTTTAAATTTGTATGAAATTGTTGAAATGCGTGAAATCTTAAAAATGCTTCAAATCTCTGAAACCTTCGTGAAATATTTTGAAATCTTTATGAAATATTTGTGAAATCTTACTTCAAAATTTTTTGTGAATTCCAAATTCTGATAAACTTTGAAATCTTTGTGAAATTTTTTGAAATCTTCAAAAGAAATTTAGTTTTTGTAATGACTTTGAAATCCTTAATACCTTTGAAATCGTGATAAAATCTTTAAAAGCTTTTTATATTTTTGTGAATTCGCTGAAATATTTTCAAGTATTTCAAATCTTTGTGAAATCTTGAAAATGTTTAAAATCCTTGAAATGCTTTGAAATCTTTAAAATCTGGTATACTGTACCCCTCTTGAATTTTTGAAATTTTTTTAAGCTTTTGAAATCTTTCCGAATCTTTTGAAATCTTGCTGAATTCATTTCAATCCTTTGAGGTATTTAGAATCTTTGTGAATTCTTGAAATGTACGTGAAATTTTGGAAAAATTTTCAAGGATCTTTTAAAATCTGTTGAAATATTTCAAATCTGTGAAATCTTTAAAATCCTTGAAATATCTGAAATCTTTGTGAAATTTTTTCAAATATTTTGAAATCTTAAAAAAAAATGTAAGAGAAATTTTATAAAAATCTTCTAGGATCTTTTCAAATTTGTATGAAATCTTTGAAATCCATGAAATCTTCAAAATCCTTGAAATCTCTGAAACCTTTGTGAAATTTTCTAGAATCTTTATGAAATATTTGTGAAATCTTTCTTCATACTTTTTTGTGAATTCCAAATTCTGATAAACTTTGAAATCTTCGTGCAAGTTTTTGAAATCTTAAAAAAAAATGTAAGTCCTTGCGAATTCTTTAAAATCCTTAATACCTTTGAAATCGTGATGAAATCTTTTGGAATCTTTGTGAATTCACTGAAATCTCGTAAAGTATTTAAAATCTTTGTGAAATCTTGAAATCGTTTGAAATCTTTGAAGTGTTTTGAAATCATTAAAATCTGGTATATTGTACCCCTCTTGAATTTTGTTTAATCCTTTGAAATCTCTCCAAATCTTTATAAAATCTTTTGAAATCTTGGTGAATTCATTGCAATTTTTTGAGGTATTTAAAATCTTTGTGAATTCTCGAAATGTCCGTGAAATTTTGAAAAAATTTTCAAGGATCTTTTAAATCTGTATGAAATATTTTAAATTTTTGAAATCTTTAAAATTCTTGAAATCTCTTAAATATTTGTGAAATTTTTTGAAAGATTTTGAAATCTTTTTAAAAAATGTAACTATTTGTAAAGTCTTTGAAATCCTTAAAGCTTTTGAAATCATGATGAAATCTTTTGAAATCTTTGTGAATTCACCGAAATCTTGTAAAGTATTTCAAATCTTTGTGAAATCTTGAAATCGTTTTAAATCTTTGAAATGTTTTGAAACCTTCAAAATCTGGTATACTGTATCCTTGTTAAAATTCTTGGAAATTTGTCAGTCTTTTGAAATCTTTCGAAACCTTTATAAAATATTTTGAAATCTTTAATGAATACATTGAAATCTTTTGAGGTATTTAAAATATTTGTGAAATCTTGAAATTTCAGTCAAATTTTGAAAAAATCTTACAGGATCTTTTAAAATTTGTATAAAATCTTTTAAATCTTTAAGATCTCTGAAATCTTTGTGAAATTTTTTGAAATCTTTTGAAACTTTTGTGAAATCTGTCTTCGAACTTTCTTTGTGAAATCTTTTGTGTTCGTTTAAAATCAATGAAATCTACTTAAATCTTCCTAAATTTGTCAAGACCTTTTCAAATCGTTTTAAATTTTTAAAATTATTCCAATTCTTAAAAATCTTTTCAAAATTTTTAAATTTTTGAAATATTTTGAAATCCTTATGAATTCTTAAAAATATTTTTGGAATCTTTCTGAAATCTTTTGTATTTGTTCGAAATCACTGGAATATTTGTTAAATTCTATTAGTCAAATATAAATAACATAAAAACTGAGTTTCAAAATATTTTTTAACATTATAAAATATTGTTTATTAGTTTTTTGTCTAAATTTCATGTTTTTGTAAAACAAGCCTAAAATCTGAATTTCCATTTCATTCTCTTGCCAAAAATTCCATTTATTTCCATCCCGTGCTGTAATTTTTCTCCTTCTTGAACTCTGAACATTAATTTTTCATCCCCTTTAAAAAATGTTTGGTTTTTCTACAGATTTTCCTATTTTTTTAATTTTCTGCTTCATTTGCATAATTTTAGTTTTTGTAATTTTTCTAAACTCTTGTTCACTTTTACCAATTTAATTTTTTTAAATCCTCCCTTATCTTCTACTGTGTCATCCCAATATATTATACTTCCCTTTTCGAGAAATCTATCCTTTTTTATCACACTTTATTGCTTTTTTTTCTACAGACTTATACGACAGAAATTAATATTTAAAAATAATTTCCCCTTTCACTCGAAAAAATTAATATCAAAATTATGAGAATGGCAACTGGATAAGGACCATTTGGGTTTTCTTCTCTCAAATACAGAAAAAAAATTTTCATCTCCCTGAAAAATTGTAAATAATAGCCACATTTCTATAATTTTGAGAAAATTTTCCATTATCTAGTATTCAAATAATATTTTTTTCGATCTATGATTTTTCCTCCACCAATTTTTTATTTTCTCTGAAAATTGACATTCAAATACCTTCATTTCACCCGTGTAATATTTTCAACATAGGATCCTTTATAAACGGACTAGAAAAATATTTTGGATACAAATTTAAAATTTCCAAATTTATTTATTTATTTATTTCGAATAACAAAGGACATTTCTAGCATGAAATATGATTTTTTAACAGCATACTTAAATTTTCAAGAAAAGAATGAATTTTCAGAAAAATAAAGAAATTTTAACCCTACAAAGGTGAAGTATCAGCAAAAAAAGTGTGATAGCTGATATTTCAACCAAAAAAAGATGTAATTTAATTGAAACAAAATTAATTTTCAACCAAATGATAAAATTTTTCACCAAAGGGATGAACCTTGATAAAAAAAATTGTACAAAGTAGTTCCAATGTCAATCTTAAGAAAAATGATTTCTTAACAAAGATAAAAAAAAATTGAATTTTCCTTTAAAAAATATTTCATTTTTACTTTTCAACACTAAGACATGATTTTTAAACAAGAAATGAATGTTCTACGAAGAAGCTGAATTTTTAAGCAAAAAGGATGAATTAAAAAAAAATGGTTGAATCTTCAACCAAATAATTGCATTTGCATGCATGAAAGACAAAATTTTTACTAAAACAGATGAATTTATAAATCAAGAAGTCAACAAAAAAAAAATTTGAATTTTCATTTAAAAAAATTTCAGTTTCACTGTTCAACATTAAAATATAATTTGTAAACAAGAACTAAATTTTCTACGAAGATACTTGAATTTTTAACAAAAAGAATATGAATTTTTAACAAAACCGTTGAATTTTAAACCAAAAAGGATGAATTTTTAATAAAATATTTGAATTTTCATTGAAGCATTTTCAGTTCTACTCAAAAAACATACCGCGTTTACTAACATATATAAATATTTGAATTGGAAGCACAAATTTTCAGAAAAATATTTGAAATTTCATCTAAAAAAGATTTCAGTTTGACTTTTCAGGATACAACCAAATAAAATACTGTGATTAAAAAACAGCATCAGATTCGGAAATTTACTGCTGTAAAAACTTTATGATTGACAACTAGCTATTGAGAAGTTAACTGAAACAAAAAAATCTGTATTTGATTAAACTTTTTACATTTGTGAACTGATAACGAGAAGGGAAAAATATATGTGAGATAGAATCGTCATCGATCCCTCGGGTTATAACTTCGAAATGTTCTAGATATCTCTGGGGTCTTCTGTCGATTTAAAAAATCTTTTCAAAGCAAAATTAATTTCCTTCAGTCTGGATCCATTTAAAATCAAATCGGTAGTTTGGGGCAGCTGAAAAAGTACTACCATGAATTTTATTTTATTTAAACAAATTTTGTAAGCCGTTTTAGGCCTGAAAATCAATTTTCTCGGTTCTCAATTTTTTTTATAAACAAATTTAGGGCTAAAATATTCTTTTATCCTGAAAGGTATTTGTTATTGATTTCGGACTATGCCTCAAATTTTACAAGACAAAAAAATAAACGGCTTATTCCCCAATAAACCGAAAATTTTTCCATGTGTCCAAAAATTCTTCAACCTTTAATTTATTATTATTATTTTTTTGTTTGTTGAAAACTAAGAAATTTTAATTTTAGGCAAAAAATGGCATCGCGGAACCTCTTCAGATTTTTTTGAAAATAAAATAAAATTAAGGGCAGTAATGTTTAGGCATCTTTTTTAACACACACATTTTTTTAGCACACTCACGTGAGTACACTATCAAAATATTTTGTTCTTTGAAGAAAAAAAGACGACACTTATTTTACCGAATTGAAAAAAAAAATGTTCTGCAAAGTTTTGAATACTTTACATTTTAGGGGGAAAAATACAAATTGTTTCTTCAAACCTACTGTATCTTCTAACCTAATTCTGATTTTTTTCCACGATTGTAGTACAACTTATCGTCCTCTTTTAAAATAAATGGGGCAATGGACAAAATCTTTGAATGTAATAACATTTTGGCGATTTTTTGAAAATATTAAATTTGATATTCTTATGAAACCCCACTGTTTTTCTGAGAACAAGAATTTTTTCTTCATTCAATATGAGCATTTTTCTTATAAATAACGAAAGAGTTGACGAAATTCTGAGAAAAAAAATAAAAAATTTCGAAAAAAAATTCTTGCAACCACAAAAATGATTTGGCCTGCATAGAACATGCAGAATATCTTTCTTATTGTATAAGTACAAAATTAAAAAAAAAATATATTGGATAAAGTTTAGAAAGTGTGAATTTCTATCAAATTTGAAATTTTATCGGTTTCATGCAAGCCACATTTTTTTAAGATGAGTAGACTTTTTTTCTAAATTTTATTGAATTTTATGGAAAAGTGCCGCCATTTTGTTAATTTTGTTAATTTTTCAACGAACTTCTAAAGAGGATGATAAAACTTACCGGAATTTCGGAAGAAAATTCAAGTATCTCAATTCAGTAAAAAGTTATACAGGCTTAAAGAAAGAATTTGTAGTTTTTAGGAAACAACCCTAAAATTTCGAATATTAATTTCTTCGAAAAAACTATTTTCTTATCTCAAAACTGTAAAATACGAATCGCCTTATTTCATTTAAAAAAATAATTCTGTGACGTCCATTTGCACTGGCTGTCTGATTTGAAAAGAATTCAGTCCAGAGAAAAATAAAAGCTGGAAGTAGTAATAGTCATGATTTGGGCAGACACTCATACACCACTCAGTAGGGTGGTCTAAATATGCATTGTAAATTTTTTTTTAAATTTGTATGCATATCACAAGGAAATTCGTTGAAAGCAAACCCAAAAGTTAATACTTTTTTTTTTAATTATATTTAGAGGTGGTGCAAGTCCAATGAAGTTTAAACACGTATTTCCCATGAGAAAAAAAAATACTTTTTTTAAATTTAATTCACAATCGTCAATATTAGCTGAATCCAGTTAAAACTTAACATTTTTTCTCACAATAAGCTATAGAATGAAAATAAAATATTACTTTTGGAATATCACCCCCCTGAGTCTGTTTTATAGGGTTCCAAAAAACCCCATAAGTAAAAAATGGGTTTTGTGAGTTTTTGGCACAAATTATGATTTTTTTTCAGTTTTTTTAATTAAAATTATTTAAAATACATATAATGCTACGGTACACTGATAATTAGATGTTTACATAAATTTTTCAAACAATTTATTATTGTTTCTAGCAACTTTCTGATAGAATAGAGATAGAAAGTCGCATGTTTTTCTAAAAAATTTCCACTTTTTGTATAATTTTCACTTTGAGTGGGTTATTATTCAAATAATTTCAGCAAAAATAATTGTTTTGACAAATTATCATCTACCATAGCTATCTCCTTCTATATTAATACTAGACAGTTGCGGTTTTTTTCTGAAATGTTTAACTTTTTGCCCACTTTTCAATTAGAGTGAAGTAGTAATTAATTTAAGTTAAAACCATAATTTGCTAAACAATTTATTATCATTGTTGATAAAATTCACTTTGCTCAATGCTAAAAAGTTGCGGTCTTTTCTTAAATTGTTAATTATTTGTCGTTTTTTCTCTTATTACTTAGTGAGGTAATAATTAATGCAAGTTCACAAACATAATTATGCAAGCCACTTATCATTGTTTATAACTTATTTCTTTAAGATAAGTGCCAGAAAATTGCGGTTTTTTGTAAGATTTTTAGATTTGCTTTGCCTGTTAAGTTATGAACAAATCATAAATAAACATCATAGAAAATAATGTTTCAAGCAATCTCTTTTTTGTGAATATATTTTCTTGAAATAAAAGAGATATTTGCAAAATATTGAGAACAGAGCAAAAATAATTTACTTAAAAAATACAATACTATTTGAAAAATGGGTCTTGTCGAGGTTCACCTTATCAATTGTTTAAATAATTATGTTGGTTACCTTGCATTATTTGTTACTTCACTAAGTAAAAAGTGCGTAAAAAGTTAAAAATTTCAGAAGAAAGCGCAACTATCTAGCACTAATAAGGAAAAAGATACTTGTAAACAATAGTGATTTGTTTCAATTATTATTTTTGCTACATAAAATCAATTATTAACTTATTCCAATTAAGAAGTAGATAATTAATTGAAAATTTTCGAAATAACCATAACTTTCTAGCATTATTCAAATCGAATATTATTAAAAATTATGATAAATTATTTAAACAAATCATTTAAATAACTCTTATTAATTATTTACCTAAATCTAATAGAAAATCGAACAAAATTGTAAAATTTTTGAGAAAACTGCTATTTTCTATCATTATTCTAAGAGAATATTATTACCGATAATCATAAAATGTTTATAAAATTATTTTGCTTAAAATTAATTATTACCTGACCTTAATTGAAAATTGGACAAAAAGTGAAACTTTTTTCAAAAAGCCGCGACTTTCTAGTTCCATTCTGAGAGAAAATTACTAAAAACAATAATAAAGCATTTAAGCAATTTATGTAAACATCAAATTATCAGTATAAAGTAGTCCTTTACGTATTAAAGGCAATTTTCATTAAAAAAAAGGCAGAGAAATTATAGTTAGCGCTAAAAACTCGCATTAATGTTTAAAATTTCCAAATTTATAACATTATTTGAATTTCTAAACTTATAAAAATGTATAACATTTTCCAAATTTTTTAAATTATCAAAATTTCTTAAATTTCTAAAATGTTCAAAATTTTTTGAATTATCAAAATGTGTAAATTTTCTAAAATGTTCCAAAATAATATTGTCAACATTCCTAACATTATATAATCGTCTCAAAGCTTTAAAAATTTCATAATTTCTGAAATTTCTGAATTTCCAAAATGTCTAAAACATCTAAAATTTTCAAAAATTATCAAAATTAGTAAAATGATCAAAATTTCGAACATTTTAGAAATTATCAAAATTTCTGCAATGTTCAAAATTTATAAAACTATCAAAATTTATCAAATGTTCAAAAAGTCTGAAATTTTTTTTAATTTTTAATGGATGTTTTCAAAAAAATTGTTCAAAATTTTCTAAATTCATACAATAATAGAAATAACGATGCCGAAATGCTTTCATATAAGCAGAAATCATGCCTTGTGCACATGCGTACCGTATTATATAATAATAATATAAAATTTGTGATAAAAACCAGTTCCACGGTGTCTCAATGATGTCAAAAATGTCTTATTTTGATAATAACAAACAATTTATCATAAGAAAATATTTTTGAGTACCAGTCATTTTCGATTTTCAAAAATTTTGTATTTTCGGACCATTGTAGTATACAGTAAATATATTATTATTGCTTGTTATCTAGTTTAGAAATTTTAGAGAAATTCGAAATTTTGAAAATTTGAGATGATTCAATAATTTTAGGACTGTTGACAAAATTGTGAATTTGGAACATTTTAGAAGCTTTGGAAATTTTGATCATTAAAAAAAATTTGGAACATTTTAGATATGTTGATAATTTTAGGAATTTGAATAGCGTTAAAAATTCAACAAATTTTAGAAAACTTCACAAATTTTAGAAAATTTTATAAATTTTTACAAGTTGTAGAAAATTTGAACATTTTGAACATCTTAGAAATTTTGGAAATGTTGAAAATATATGGAAATTTATATAATCCAAACATTTTCAAATTTTTTGGAAAGTTTCGGTACCAAAGTTTTTGGGGTGACACATCATATATTACATTTAAGGACACGGCTGACCAAAGAAGGTCACTACTACTTGAGAAGGCGCCGCTCCCGGTTACGGTGCTAATCACATTTTTATCCGATAACTCACGCGATTTCATCGTCCAAACGGCAAAAGTCAGTTTCCAAACGCATCCTAACGACATCCAAATGAGCGATACAGAAATTTTTGAAAAAAAATTAAAATTTGTTCCTGGTCGTATAGTTAGCATTCCAATTTTGAAAACTCAATATCCTTTTGAGGTTTGCCGTCAAACGAAAAAAATTGGCTTCCGAACGCATCCTAACTACATGCAAACGATTCCCTTAAACAAAAGTTGGATATTTTATTCTTGGTGTGCTAACTTCACGGACATTCCTTTCTCTCCAGGGCGATATTTGAAAGTAATTCAGCCACTATCGGATTCATATCTATCAAGTAAATGCTCGAATATTAAGATATCTAACGCAAAGTAATTGAATCACAGAAATATTTACATAGAGGAATTTATGTCCAAAGAGTTTCCTCACCTCGATGAAATTAATCGGGCTTTGACAAACGGGCTCGCTCTGGAGGTAGGGTCTGCAGATAAATCGGATTAGTAGAAACCCGAGGTCGAATATCGTCTAGTGATCTTATTAAAGATCCGCAAGTCTGTCGAACGAGTTATTTAAGTTCAGATCTCACAGGGATTGGAAGTAGGAACGGTGGAATTGAAGTTACCTAGAGGCGAATCCCCTTCCACCGCGCACAATCGGCGGTTTTCCTTCCAACTTTATCATTCTCCTGGCTTTAAGAGATATATTAATTAAGACGCTGTATGATTTAATAACGCCGCAATTACCGCCAGAACTTTGCTTCCATATATAGTGTACAGAGCCCTGTTAACGGATTCTTGCCAATTTTCATGCAAATTATTCCCCCTGCATATTTAACTCAGAAACACAAACCATTATCACGTTTTATTCCTTATTATGTTACCATTGTATGATGTCTCAAACGACCAAATTCCATTGTTTCTCTCTGTGAAATCTGTTATGGAATAACCCAATTTGTAGAATTATATTGTTCAAGATTAATCTGAAGTTAAAGGGGAGTCAGCTTCAGTTGAGGAATTTAACATTCCGATGCTATAACTTTAATCACTTAATGATGTCTCAAACGACCAAATTCTATTGTTCAGCTCTGTAAGACCTGTTATTGAATAATCTAATCTGTGGAAGAACATTTTTCAAGTTTGATCTGAAAGTAAATGAATATCAGTTTTAGCTGAGGATTTAGCATTCCGATGCTATAAAATTTCGTATGATTTTAATTATTTTATAATATCTGAAACCACCAAATTCTACT
>JAABKJ010001144.1:0-31509 GCA_011634705.1 Andricus grossulariae | reverse complement strand
AGGTGCGAAACTATCACTGGTTCGTAACCTTAAAGTCATTCCCGCGTGCCAAAAATATGCCACGGCACTTGCGAGATAGATGCAGAAAGCTGTCATCCTTGGGTCGCTACGTGTCCTCAAAACACACGAGAGTTTCGCGGGCTTGTCTTTGTGATTTCTTCGTGTCCTGTGACCACCCATCTCACGGTTGTGAGTCGTGGCCATGAATGGGATTTACTGCGGTCCTACTGGGAGCACGAATAAAATTTATAATTAAAGTTGCTCATAATAACCTTATATAATAAACTTATAGGTTATGTGCTTATTTCACATGCTTCAGGTTTGAGTTCTCATTGTGAGTTACAAAATCTCATTTCATGTCCGCGTTCGAATTAGTACGACCCTACTAAGCAAAGATGACTCTACGGTAAAAGATAAATGAATTACCTTCGGGTTCAGGTTTAAGGTTCAGGTCTCCATTGTGCACAGACCCATACCTCTAACTAAACTGCACTTTCTTCTTTGTCAAATCGCCTTCGTTAATTTCTCAAATATAATTTAAGGAAATTTGTAGGCTAGATGCAATATTGAAGGGTTCCATGAGGATCCGGGCCCGGGTTTGCACCCAGATCCTCACGAAATCAAAGGTTCCAGTCCGGACCCGAAACCGTGAGGATCCTTTCAAGCACAGGTTCAACCTGAAAGGATCTCAACTCTGGTTGGTACAATTCTGCTAATATACCACCATGTCCTCCATATGGGACTGCGCCTTGACTCCAAAGACCATGGCGGCTTTTGAACCCTATGTCTGCTGTCAAATTTATTTTGGCGAATAAAGTGTGGCAAGGTGAAAATTCGGCGATTCATTCGCTAACTAATGACGAGTATCATCCTTTGGGAGTGCTTCGTACGCGGAAATATGTGATAATTCGTTATTTATAGCCGCTTCTTTAAACATAAAGTCAGCAAGTGACACTTCGCTTTCGTTACCCTCTTCCGAGGTAAAGTTAGGTATACTTAACCCACTTATCAATTACCCACCTTGACATTATCCTGTAGCTTAACCGACTATACCTAGAAATAATGCTCACCTGCAACATTGGTTATCCCCAGTTCTTTCTGTGTCTATCGTACGAAGACTCTATCAGAGGAAATGAGCACTCGAAAATATGGTGACGAACAGCGTTATCTTGATAAATTCAAGATGGTGTCTGGACGGTAAACACGTGCGTGGACCGATCTCCAAGTAAATCACTCTCGGTGGCGACAAATGGGGACGTGGTGATTACTATGTCAGATGTTTGATGCGTATTGTGCTTTTATCCTTAGAAAAACATGAATTTCTAACATCACATGCTGAACTTCGGTGGTCTGGTGGATTGTCAGTGTTATGTAACATAATTCATGCATTTGAACATTCATGTGAACTGTTTTTGGAACAAATCGGTCTCAATTTTGATAAATTTGGATGCGATAGTGAGTTGAATGTGAGTTCGTTTTTATTTAGTGTGCTTTGATGCATACTAAGAAAAAAAACATCTAACATCGTACCTTGAACTTAGATTGTGTGAAAGCAAAATTATTGCCCTGCAAGCCGCCCAAGTGAAAGCATGTAATATAGCTCATACTTTAAACTATATGGGCAATACCAAGTCCACTGCTAGCTCGATCAGTATATAGAGCCAACCATCACCTCTCATAATTCACAAAAATGACTTAACCAGGTGATGAAACGGATAACTTGAAAGACAAGCTTACGCTCCCTGCTACAAACTCTATTTGCTCCTACGGCTATTATAAACAGAACAGAATAGCATCGGATAGTTCTGCAGATTCATGTATAAGACGTAATAAAATCTACCACAGTAAATGTGCTGAAAAACTAACAAAAAGAGCAGAGGGCAAATATTCGCGGTGCTGTAGCTCCCGTCCAAACTCTCTAGTAGAAAATAATGGGGAAAATCAGGCTTTGATATGGACATGCCTAAAAAAGTTAATAGAAATCATTGAACCTGCAATCAAAAATCTAAGTGACACACTGCATCAAGATATGGCTAAAGTACAGTCTTCTGTTAACTCGCACTCAGGCAATGTAAAAACATGTTCTGATTAAATTGACAAAACTCAATTGAGGATCGTCCAATTTGACTCAAGAATTCACAATTGTTAAAAATCTCTCAACAACCACTCCTCTAAAGTTAATACCAAAGTAGATGATCTTGACCTACGATTGCAAACTCATGAAGAAAGAGTAGTTGCACTGAATAACAAGATCAAGGAGGCATCAGCAGCTGAATGCTGAATTTTTGTTTTTGATGAAACAACTCAGTCCTCCGGCTCTAAGGATGAAAAAATTCTGTTATCAAAATTTTGAAAATTATTACTCCAGATACATTTATAAAATTTCATTTATTCAAAAAAGGAAAAATCGAAGCTGCAGGATTTGCCTTCAGCCATAAGGATTTCAACGGATCAAAATCCAATTCAGCAACTGTAGTACTAACAAATGAGGCGGACACTTAACGATCGAGTAGCTGCAGGAGAAAACAACCTGAAAATAATTTTTAAAAATGGGAGCCCGATAATTCAAGCGAAAGAAGATTAACAGGAGTAACTAACGTGATACCACTGGTAACTTAGGTCATTTTTAAGACTATTGAAATTTTAGGGTATTACCAAAATATAATGGAGTTAAATACAAAAATAGATCTTTCATCAGCACCTTCAGGAAATAAATTTCCTGAAATCAATATGTTGGAGCGAAATGCTTTGACCACGGAACTTATTACATTATACTAGCCTTGTATATTCCTTCTTTTCTTTCTATGGACACTCTCTGTCATTTTCTGTAAAGAAACATCGTTTATGTACGAGATAATGTTAAGAAATGAGTACTGATATACCTCATATTGTAGTATAATGTACAGAACCTTCGGTGAGAAGCAAATTTTATGGAGAATGTGGCGAAAAAGTGGAAAAAGGGCAGGTGTTCCGCGCGCTTATGTATAGCGGTCTCACTCAGGTATACGAAAACCACGTTTTCGACGCTGAAAAAGTTTAATTCCTGTTTGGCTGGCTTTTGGAAAGCATAATAGGTACTATTAGTATAAATTTCTGGAAGTCTATATCAAATAATTTCTTTACAAAATTTTGTAAATTTGTGTATTGTGTTTGAAAAGATTGAACAGTAATGCTGGGATCTTCATATTGCTCTTTTATTAGGAAATTATCAAAGTGCAATACAAGGTACATATACTATTTATATGTATATACTTTACCACATACTATAAATTATTTATTACATATACTATTCGAGAATTACAATTTATAAATATTTTAAATAAATTTTTAATGTATCGAGCACTCAGTGGATCCTGAGGTGAATGACACGATCTCCTTCTCGCAGCGATAATTAGAGATAATGGACTTTAAATACAAAGTAAACATATTGCAATGAAAGTATACTACAATGAAAATAATAAAAATACAAGGACATAAGTACAAGGACATAAGTGAGAAAATTAGAATGTACTGGAGGGACGAAAAGCTGTTTAACTTTTGCCCATTTGATTGAGAAAAAAAAATTAAATGATAGTCTTGAAATACTATCAGGGTACAACAAAAGTTAAAAAAAAATATTAAAAAAAGCAACCGTTTCAGAGAAAATCGTTGTCAAAGTAGCGACGTTTCAAAAAAAAACTCCACGCTTCAAAACAAAAATTATTCGAATCCGAGCTTTCGCAGACCGATGTTAGATAACGTACATTTTTGGTCTACGCTGCCTCCACTATATAGGAACTTTCGTGAAACGGGAATTCCAAATCAAAAATCTCTGTTATTTTCATCATTTCTCCAATATTATAAACTCGTACAAATTAACAATATCACAAATGATAATGATCGATATCTCGATTCAATTCTAACAAACATTTATTGTACCATCAAAATATCTAACTCTACAATTATACCAGAGAATAAACACCATCCCTTACTAAAGTTCAATGTGCATAAAAACTCAACATTAAACATCAAAAACTTCATGGATAACACTGATTCTAACAATTTCAACTTGAGTCGAGCTGATATAAGCAACTTGTGTGTTTCTATGAGTAATATAGACCTCACGTTTATGGAAAATACAACATCAGCGGACCATGCTGCCGCCTAATTTTATGATTCATCAAATATGCTTTTAGAAACTCATGTCCAAACATTTGAAAATCATTGGGTTTGTAGGAAATTTTTACCTTGGTTAACAACAAGCATAATTAAAGATATAACTATAAAGCATAAATATCAGAAAAAATATAATTTTACAAAAGATCAATATTATGCAAATTTAATAAATTACCTAAAGAGTGTAACTAAAACTAACCTTTAATCTATTCTAGTTTCATATAATGAGAATTTCAAACAGAAAATTCGAACCTGTCCCCCTCCGTCTAAGTTAAAATTGCCCTCATGACACCAAAGATTACCATTTTTTATGTTTTCTTGCAACACATCGCAAGATTCTATGCTCGATATGGGTATGTGAAACTTGACATCATCAATATGCGACAGATGGAAACAGATAAGTTAGGCGAAAGATCATTCATATAAATTATAAGAAGAAGAGGACCTAAATTGGAACCTTGACGAACTCCAAATGAGGGAGCAAACGGACGAGAGGAGTGACAACCATATTGCACTATGTTTGGTCTATTTATCAAATAGGATTGAAGAAGATGTAAGAGTTTATGCAGCAGATCAAGATTAGTTCATTTATCCATGAGAATACGGTGATCAACCTTGTCAAAGGCCTTCGAAAGGTCTGTGTAGATAACTTCCACCTGACTATATTCGTTTAGGAGATCATGAATTTGTTTTGTAAATTCTAGTAAATTTGTAGTAGTTGATCTCCTAGAAATAAGGCTGTGCTGATACGTTGATACTGAGGAAATGATAGAGTTATAAAACATGTATAGACACCCCTCAAAGACCTTCGGAAAATTATCTATGATTGACACCTGGCGGTAATTCTCGACCTGAGATTTATCTCCTTTTTTGAAAACGGGACAAACCCTTGTCTGCTTTCAAACGTCAGGGAATGTTCCAAGACGTAGGACTCTCTTGAACAAGATTGTTAAAGGTGCAATCAATGTCGCTGATAGATCCTTAATTGAGAATGCTGGCATAGGGTCTATGCCCGCAGTATGTTTACGTGGAAGTTTCTTAACAGCTGTAATAACATTTCCTTCAATTCTTAACACATCCCCAAGTAAATGCTGAATTTCAACAAAGGGGGTTACGGAAAGTACATTGGAGGGCAATTCGTAGACGCTATCAAAGTAATCTGCAAATAAATTCAGAATATCAGTGGGTGAGGTATACTCAATTCCTGCATATCGCATAATGCCTGGAAATCTGGATTCACGCTGCAAGTTATTCACATATCTCCAAAAAGTCGTTGCAAAGATATTTATACTTTCCTCAATAGCGTCATTATAATTGTCATGTGCAATATCAATGCATTTTTCATGCTTTTTGGAAGTGATTCAAATAGGGTTAGATAATAATCATTGAGGATATCAGAATATATTTAGACTTATACTTATCTTTTAGACGAATATCACTGATAATATCTTTCGTGAACCAAAGTGGATATTGTCTATTTTGAGCATTACCTTCAAATTGAGGAGTTGATTTGTTTATTTCAGAGTACATTTGATCGTAGAATAAGTTGCAGGCATCATTAGCATTATTAACATTTTCCAGGATGGACCAATCAGTATCCTAAAGCAAGACAAATAGTTCATTCCAATTGCACCGTTCCCAGTTATAGCGCGACGATAGACCGTTATCAACTATGTTTGTTCGAATATTGCTAGATTTGAGATCTAGCAACAAGTCAAGAGTAGGATGATGTGCATCTTTAGGAAAAATGGGGAGCAAACATCTACTTATTAAAGTATCAACATTAGAGATTACTAGATCCAAATTTTTATCATTGTAATTCGCAATAGAGTTTAATTGCTTAAGTTTCAATGCTTGCATAAATGTGTTGATTAGAACAGACTTATAATCAAAAGTTCTGAATTCGCCGAAATTTTTGAAGTAAGGAACATTAAATTCGTCAAAGATAATTAGTTTTTGTCCCCAAATATTCTGAAGAGTCATTAGTGAATTTAAGAGATCTTCAAACAGGTCTAAAGTTAGCCCTGGAGGTACATATAGAACTATAAATGCTAGTGTAATATTAATCATACGTACTTTCACTTCAACAATATTCACTGAAGGTACTGATCAAGAGATAGAGGGGACATCCAAAATCAAGCAGGGATATCTTACAATCGTAGCTATAAGAGCACCGCCGAGCTTTTTGCGTTGATCCTCGTACAGCCGCTGCTCAATGAGAGTGCGATCCAACGATAACTTCACGTTCGGGAGTATATTTTAAGCAATCAGTCCCTTCCCTTAATCGATAAATGATCAAAGCATCTGAGTCGCGTCCCATTCACACTGGAAAATGATTTTGATAGGTCTTATAAATTCGAGATTTTTTCCCCAGCCGAAAACAATTTATCTTATTCAGATCAGCAGAGGCGTTAATTAGCTCAAGCGTTTCTTCAAGTTTTGAAATATCAGATTTCAAAGGATTAGTTCCTTGGACCTCTTGCACTTCAGGATAATTAAATAGTATTAAGTTTTTCTTACGTGTTTCACGTCGAGAGAGCTCTGTCATGCACATGTCAACGCATGTATTTGCAAAGACTAATGATGCTGCTACATTACCTGAATCAAGAGATTGAATAGTAGTCTTATTAGTTTCAACTCGATCCTCAAAACTCTCAACGCGAGTCTCAATATTCTGTACCTTCATGCTCATGTTTTCAACTTCGGTCTAAAGATGGTTTACTGACAACTGGACGAGATTGAAGTTATGTTTTACCTTAGCCCTATGTTTATCCAAGGCAGGGGCTGAGCGACTGTCAAGCGCACAGCAGATAATATCCTGAACTTTGGACGTATCTAAGGTAACTTAACGATATTCTTCCATAGGAGATGATGGCCTGGATCCACAGCATTTGTTAGAGGCGCCGTCTGCATTCTGACGTAACTTATTAGCACATTCAGGGTGGAAACGAGCATGACAGCCAGTGCATTGAACAGATTCACAGTCTTCAAGAGATTCCTTACATTTGCCATGTGAGCAGATAGTGGCAATGGTATTTAGTAAGTTGAGAGTCATTTTTCAGAAATAATGGAATCTTTTCATTTTCGAAATATCTCAGGCCAGCAATTCACATTGACTAAAACAAGGGCTTCAGATTCGAATTAAGGTTAGGTCTGTTTTGAAACAAAACCAGCCAATGACTCTCAAGTCCAATTCACAATTCAGACTGATGCGCAATTATAAGCACCGTTCTTAGCAGTTCAAGGCACAGTATAACAGCAATTGAACACAGCCCGCCCAATTCATAGTCATCGGTCGCGGACGAAAACCCCTAGCAAAGATTCAGGTTAAATGACACGCGAGTACAGTTTTTTAGTAAGATTAAAGACACAAACTCCATTTAAGCAAAAGCGGCATGTTCCATGCGTAGCGAACAGAAAGAAGCTTCGAGAAAACACCTATAAGTAGACCACGATCACATTATTCGATCAAAAAACATCAGCAAACACGGAGCAATCAAGCACACGTCTCACACGTTAGAACGCTCGATGAGTTAAGTGTATTGAATCATAACTCTAATGTAATTCGACTAATGCACTCTCATCTATCAGTCAGGGAAACGTATGTACAATATGGTAGATACTCTTCGTTATATTAATGATTTGTCGGCCACGCTGTATTGCCATCATTATATGTATGCAGAGGATGGTAAGTTATCTCTACCAATATAAGATTTTAATTCATGTTACGCACTACAAGATAATTTAAATAAATGTGAGGACTGGTGTATTGTAAACAACCTGGATCTTAACGTTCAAAAATGTAAAATCCTATCTTTCCTTAAAAGCCGCAACACACCTGTCTCATATGACTATGGATATACAATCCAGGGTCTGAAAATTGAGAGTGTTCACCACAGTTGATCTTGGAATAACATTCGATTCATGTCTTATTTTGCATCCATATAGATAAAATGTTATTGAGTGCAAATAAATCTCTAGGATTTATGTTAAGAGCCAGCACACACTTTAGAGACCCTGCTACTTTCAAAATTCTTCTTAATATATTGGTGAGATTAAAGTTTGAGTACAAATCCGTAATCTGGTCACCACACTTCCAGAATAATATTAAGACGATTGAAAGTTGCCATGAAATATTTATAAAATTCCAACGCTGGGCACAACATGGGACTTATCCTCCACCTGGTACTGATCTGTATGATATAAGAAAAAGATTGAATATTTTCTCATCAAAGGGCAGGCAAACATATACTAGCATATTATCTCTCTTCAAAGTAATTCGAGGAATATTTGATTGTCCTGAAATTCTTCAAATCATACCGTTTCAGGTTCGAACATATATAACAATAAGTGAACAGCTTATCTATGTTTCTCGAATTTTGATCCACCAATCTTCAATGCACACTATGTGCATGAACTTAAATCAATTTCATGAGAAAACTCAACATCATATAGACACGTTTGTAACCTCCATCGATACATTTTGTAATGCGCTGCATGAATATGTTTTACACTTCGGGGCCAAAAAAAATATATATATATATATATATATGTATATAGTTAATTGAGTTACGAGTTTCAAAGCTTTCCTCAAACGCGATCCTTTTAATAAATGAAAAATAAAAATCGTACTTTTGAAACTTAAATTTCCTAAATGGAAAAGCCTACTTTCTTTTGCAAAATAAATTGGGGCGTGTGTTATTATACATAAACGTGTATAGGATTCTTTACAGAAATCCATCATGAAAACAAATGCCGCTTACTGCTATTCAGTTGTCTTCTATTTACTCCTTCAAAGATCTCACTCACTGTCGTGAAAGCCAAAACACTAGCGAACCCTTACGGATTAGTTCCTTTGCAGGTTTATGCATAGGATCCCGATCAAGTTCCATTGACAAAAGATCAAAGCCTTCACTACCATAATACTTTGACTTTCCAATGTCCTCACCAGCTACATGTAAGATTTCAATCCGACGTTGGATCACAAACAGAATTATATTTTAGTTCTACATGTTTCTTTAATTTATCGATGTGATAGAGCATTGTGGTTTACACAACGGTTTACATGTTCTATTTTATAATTTTTTATGATATTCCTGCTATGACCTACTGGACATTCAGTTATTTCATCTCGGGTTAATAGGGTAACCTTGCCGCTTCCCATGTTTATTTTCGCCCGTCTCATATATCTACTACTCTTATCATAAGTATATATTCCAGCTAGAATATTATGACTCTCCAATATTGCAAACACGTCACCATCGGATGTTGATAATACAATTTGTTCTCCGATTGGTATGCCCCAAATATACGAACGATTTCCTGTTCTTGTTCTAATTGATATATCGCCAGGAAAAGTGTATTTCCGAAGTTCAAATATCCTATGCCGATTCACATAGGCAGTAATCCTAATGAAATCAAGTTGCTCAAGATCACATCCATTTCCGTCGAAAGAAGGGAGCCTTATATTTAGAGCAGCAGACCTGATTGGAGAAGCCATGGACCTAGTAGAAGAAGCAATGTATTTGGCACGAGGTGACCTGGACCTGACACGGAGAGGAGGCTCGGAGGGAGGAAGAGACGTCTCAGGCGAACGATTGCTGCCACGAGGAACACCAGGAATAGGATCTCCATTAGGTAGGCACTCAAACTGTGAACTTAACTCTGCAACAAGAGAGGATTTTTACAAGCGTCTTATACCACAGAAAAAAAATAAAGGTTACATCGAGTCCATGTAAAAGACTAGCCGTAACATAAATTAAATTTTGGGTTTTTCTCAGATTTCGATTTCTCTTCATTGTCTGCATTTCTGCAAATATTCCTTGAGATCAACTCTTATAAAAAAATTGTTTGAGAGACTAAATATATATCTTGTACAAAGCTACGATTCTTCTTTGAAACTTTTTTGCTCATCTGTCGTTGTTTGGCCTAAAATTAGAATTTTCGATGAAACGAAATATTTGATATTTGGATAGCATTTTTCCAAAGCTTGATTTCATCCATTCAGTTTTTCGAGAGAAATCGTGTTTACAGACGGACGGACAGACAGACAAGGACCATCGCGAAAATTTGATTTTCAGCTTCAGGTGGTCTCAAAACATGGAGATTCGTTGAAAATCTGTGTTGTCAAATTTCGGTCAATTCTAATACTTTCTCAATCTTAAATAATGACAATGTAAAAACATCAATGCCTAAAACATTCCTAATACCTTTTTCTCAATATTTGTGAGTAACTTTTAGTCTCAAGCTCTTTTTATGGCGAGAAAAATTTTCTTCTACGTCAAATTGTCAATAATAAATTAAATTGAATTTTTATGATACATGCATGATTTTAGCCCTTTTCGCCGCCTATTAGGTGGGGCTAAAGCTCTACTTTTTACTCCCTAGGGACTGAAAAGTGACGTCAGAGGTGAATATTAAAAATCATACATCTATGAGCTCACATTTCACAATTATCAGTCCACTCAACGTAAAAACTGTGAGGAAATTTTGGTTGCAAATAATAGAATTTTGCTGTCATTTATGGAAAGTTAACATATATGACTGATTAAATCACCGTAAATTACCATAAATTACCGAAATTTTTTATAAATTTGCGGAAATTTATGGAAATTTAAAAAAATGAATATTGTCTAATTTATGGTAGGTTATAATATTTGCCGGTAAAATTACCCTACAATTACCAAAAATTTTCATAAATTTCCGGAAATTTTAAAAAATGAATTCCGGGTAATTAATGGTAAGTTACCATATTTACCTGTAAGATTACCATAAATGACAGAAAATGTTCATAAATTTCCGGAAATTTATGGAAATTAAAAAAATGAATATCGGGTAATTTATGGTAAGTTTCTATATCTACTGGTAAAATAACCATAAATTACCGAACATTTTCATAAATTTAAGGAAATTTAGGAAAATGAATATTGGGTAATGTATAATAAGTTACTATATTTACCGGTGAAATTACCATGAATTACCGAGAATTGTCATAAATTTATGAAAATTAGAAAAAATGAATTTTTCGTAATTTATAATAAGTTACCATATTTGCCGGGAAAATTACCTTGAATGACCACAAATTTCTATGAATTTCCGCAAATTTATAGACATATTTAAATTGAATCCTGCAATTTTTTATTGAATTTTTGATAATTTGGAACAAGTTAACATATATTTCATTCTTCTTTATTCAAAATCTAATATGAACTGAAATCATGACTGTATTTCGAAAAATGTCTAAAAGCATCCATTTGTTATAAAAAATATCGTATGCGCCAAGGGGGAAAGACACTTTTTCGGCGAGTGTATGTTTTCAGTACAAGTCGAAAAAGCACCTCTTCTCCGCCTAGGTACATAATATACTATTGTTTATCCTGATCGTTCATGAACATTTAAGTTGTTGTATTCAAGAAATTATTATCCCGAAATGTATTATTTTTGGCAACATCTGTAGTAAGGTGGCGCTTAAAAATCAAAAGATCAATTTTCTTAAATGCTTCTTCCTAATTACATTCTCATCCTAATGCGAAGGTTTTGGTTGTATGTAAAATTTGACTTAGTCGGTTTTCATCAAATGTCCACGTTTTGAGACTCCCTGAGCTAGAAAAAATTATTTTTACCAAGGTGTCTGTCTGTAGTTTGTCTGTAGTCTTGTGGTCTGTCTGTCTGTAGACACGATAACTTTCAAAAATATTATCAGATTGGATTGAGCTTTGGCACATTTCTTGAAGCCCTAGAAAAAAAAGGATGAGTTTATTAGCCAGCAATTTTTTATGAAAAGTCAAAAAGTGAGCACATTTTGAAAATTTTTTAAACCCCTTTTTTTCAAGATTTGGAAATCCTATGTATGGTTATTAGTAGTACTTAAAGAGACAAACAATTTATCCTGATGATATTTTCTTGATAAAAAAAATTATCAGAAAAATCAAAAAAAAAACCAAAAAAAACGAAAATTAACATTTCAAGCCGAACAATGCACGATATGAAAAAAAGTCAGAAAAAATCCCTTTTCTTTTGAGAGCCTACAAGATTATCATAAAAACTTTTCAAATTTAAAAAAAAATTGAAAATACAAATTTTGATCGCACAAAAAATAATAAAAAATGAAGAATTCTATTTTGCGGTCAAACTATGCAAGTTACAACAAAAGATAAATGGTGAAAAATCATTCACTCCAAAAAGTTCTATAAATTCGTTGATAATCACTTCCTGATAAAATGCATAGTTTTTATTTTATTCGTGAAAAACAACATTTAAAATAAAAAAATTCAATTTTTGGACAAACGATACAAGCTATGAAAAAAATGAATAAAACGAAGCTGCTCATTCAAACAACAGCTACAAATTTTCCATTAAGAATTTTTTGATAGGACGCTCATTTTTGGTTTTAATCGTGAAATATAACATTGAAAAAAAAATTGAATTTTTTGGAAAACGACACAAGGAAAGAAAAAAAATTTATTAGGTTGAAGCTCTTCACCAAGAGAGTATGTACAAATTCGTTATTTATCATTTTTATGAATGGCGAGTAGACATTTTTTCAATCGTAAAAAAATAAGAATAAAAATAAAAAAATTAAATTTCTAGATAAACATCACAAGAGACGAGAAACAAATGAGAAGGCGTAAGTTGTTCAACCAAAAAATATCTACAAATTTGTTATAAACTCTTGTTTTAAAAATACATCAAAAATGAAAAATTTACTTTTTGAAAAAATGACACAAGCTGAAGTAACTTTTTATTTAACAACATTTTCCGCCCAAATTATATCTACAAACTCACTTAGAACCACTTTACATTAGTATACGTATTTCCAGTTAAAATCATGAAAAATAGAGTGGAAAATAAACAAATTATATTTATGAAGAAACGACACAAGTTGCAACAATATGTATAATAACAACATTTTTTGTATATGATGCACACTTTTTTATAATAAAAAAAAACAGTGAAAATACGTATGTTTTAATACTAAGGCATATTATGAATTGTAATTATATGAATTTATTGGAATGATAGATTTTTCGGGGTAGCTGATAATAAAAATTAGTGCAAAATAAGGAGAAAATATTGAAGTAATCATGAAAAATAAAATTTGTACATCATTTTGCAAAATCTGAATGAGCAGTACCAGCTTGATATACATAAATAAATATGATATAGATTCGATATAATAGTGTTGAACATAATGTAAAAAAGTTCAGATTTTGGACAAAATCAAGTGCGAAGCACGATATACGTGTTGAGAATGTGTATGTTAAAGCCAAAGGAGCTTTAACAAAAGAGAATTCACAGTCACCAAATTACAGTTGTCGACCATTTGACCTTTAATTTTAAAAGGTCTGGGTGCAAATATGAGGGAAGTGCAAAGACCGTTTTTTATTTGTAGGTATTTCTGTAAAATTATATAAGTATATAGGACAGCCCGGTGCCACTTTATGATAGACTTGCAGAGTAAAAGTGATGGCATTGTTTACCTATATTTCCGAAGAATAAAGCTAACAAAATTTAGCATCGAATGTGTGAACTTCCTGAATGAACAGTTTTCATATTTATTTTTATCTGGTACTCCTCTGTAGTCCATGCCAAAATCAGTGAACCAAAATTGAGAAATATTAATTTCTAGGAAAATTTCTGTAGAATAGTATTTTGAAAACCTGATGCACGGGAATCATCTCGACTAAATTTAGAGTCAATTTTGGCGACCCTGGTTATTAATTCCTAGTCGACTTTCTGTAGAAGTTTAGTGCAAAGATCTGGTGCGACACTTTGTGAACTTTTTGCAACGTCCCGAAGCTACCAGCTAGGACTTTCGTGATCAGCTTTTTACTTCTGAATACAGTATATTCTTGACTATATCATTGACCAGGTCAGTTCCTAGATTTAGCTTGCTGTGCGTGACAATTAAACTGCCCTGAGCCACAAATTTCCCTGGGTTTAATACTCGCGGGGGTAATATATGGCTTTCATTGGAGGGCCACATTTTAAAGCTAAAACAAGTTGGGGAAACTTCTTCATAGGTTGCCTAGAAATCAAGATGAAGATCTCAGAAAATTGCCAGCTGAGAAACTTTAGGTTTCGAAAAATAATAAATTCCCTGAAGTATGTGAAGGGAAAACACCTGGACTTCGGGTAGCGAGTGGTCTAAACATTTCCAGACCCCGGAAAACATGATAAATTTCCGCTTTCCACTATAAGTCTCTGTAATCTCTGGTTCCAAAACTTTGATAAAGAACGAATCATTCACACCCAGTCTTTCTTACCTTCCTTTATCACAAACTTCAATAAAAGAGAACAGTAAAATAAATTTGTCATTTTTCTACAATTTAATTAGGTAAATACTAAAATATTTCTCTCAATTCAGTTGAAGCAGCAATAACCAATTCAATTATTAAAATTTCCACGAATTGATTTCATTATTTAACAGCCCCAAATTAAAATTAAGAAATTCTTCTTCGATTTTATTGGATTTACAGAACATTTATTTGACAAGTTATTTCAAAAAGTCTGAAACGCTGTCTACATGTTACGTAGGTTAAGTCCAGTAGGCTTAAAAATTTGAAAGCGAAGTTGAGACAGATGCAGTAAATAAAGTTTTGAATTAAGGAAAGTCAAACCAAATTTTACAACACTTACCGAAAGAATTGAGAATATCGACGAAGATGAAGACCAGCGTATAAAAGTTTCTCATTATTTCAAATTTTGAGACAAACTGAATAACGCAGAATTGTAAGAAGACCGTCACTAATGAATATTCTGATTTCACAGGTATATAAACTATTTTGAAATATTTATCTTTATTGCATTCCAAACATAGATCGTAAACTTCTTATTTATTAGGTTCAGTGTTACGAAGAATTTTAGTCGTCATCGCATAATTTATTCACTGATTAATCGCAGGTGTATTATTATTCCACCTTGAAAAACTTTGATAATTTATGTATAAATTACTATCTATTTATGAGATTTATGTCTAAAGATCTGAAAAGATATCAATTCCAAAACTAACTAAAGTCATTTGGATATCTGAATCATATCTAAATCACAAAAATTATTCACTGTGTTTACATTTATGATTTCCCTGACACATCAATATTTCTTTACTTTTTAAGCAGTATATAAGTCCAATTTTTTTTTGCATAATTCCCGTAGATTTTTAAATTGCTTCTCTAAATTATGAGTTCATTAAACATGAATTATCTCTTAGAGAACATTACTTACTGTACAAAGCGAAATTTTAAATTTTTATAGGTTTTAGCCCATTCGAAAAAAATTATATTAAAGCAGTACGTTTTCCAGACAAAGTTTTTCTTTTTTCAGCTCTTGACCCTCAGATATATTTGTCAATGATTCAAATTGTTAAATATCTTATCCTTCAATTTTTTAAAATAAAATCTACAAACTAAATGCTAATAAAAAATTAATGAAACAGATTTGATTTGAATGATCTATTGGTCACCATATTGGATCCACCATTTTGAATTTCAAAACTTTAATATCAAATTTAAAATAGTGATTTAAAATAATTTTAAAAAATCCGATAATTTTAGGACTTTAGACCGCCGAAGCGTGGTTTGTGAGTGGGTCAACGAAATTTCATGGAGCAGACTTTTAAAGGTATTTTTTATTATTTTTCTATTTAGTAACAAAAATGGAGACAACAAAATTTTTGATTCTGATGAAGCATGCTATTATTACATAACAATGAATGATTTTTTAAACAAGCTTAATTTTTTAACTTTTCTTAGACACTTGAATAAGGATCGACTATATTGTTCATTGCTAAATAACTGGCTGGTCAATTCCTCGACGAAAAATGAAATCAAGCTTACACGTCGAAAAAAATCCGAACGGTTCATTTTTCAACGAAGTTTATTTAAACAATAATCAATTGTTATTGAATAACTGAATATAGTAACTGCATGTCGTTCCTGACTAGTATTTAGTCAATCCCGCAGGAAAAACTTTATTTATTGCATCATAAATACCTGATGTGGATAACTATTTGTCAAATTTGTTTATAAAATCACAACGTATATAATAACATTTATTTAATATCAATACTCTTCTTGTATATGAACTGTCCAGATTTAGTTCGAGTCAAGTCTATTCACCCATATCAGATCGGATAGTGTAGTATCGGACCGTATAGGATATGATTGGATTCGATAGGATAAGATTAGCTCAAGTCGAAAAGGATTGGATATGATAGAATCGGATCGAGCTTGGTAGGATAGTTCAGAAAATGACCGTTTGCACTCAGATCGGATCAATTCGGATATCAGTAGATCGGATCAATTTGGATAGGATAGGATTTAATTGGATCGGATCAACGGGATAGGACAAAGCATGGCCTGACAGGTTCTACGAACCGGGATAGCTTCGGATAGGATTGGATTAGCTCAAGTCGGAAACGATCGAATATGATAGCATTGTATGGCTTCGAATCAAACTGGATAGAACATAGAAGTCTTTGACGCTGACGCTAAACTGTCAGCTTCGCTCTCCGAAGAAGTCTCGACGATAACAAAAGATATATAAAAAGAAAGCAAAGGGAACAGGTGTAAGCAAACTTAGTCTAGTGCTGTACTGAAAGTGCCCTTACGGAGTGTAACTCTCGTTTCAAATTCCCAAGCGAAGAGAGAGGATGATTATTTTCCAGTGTCGGTGGGAGAGGTTATGTTAATTTCTTCCAACATGTGACAGGTGAATTTATTTAACACTGTCACAACTCCCCCACCTTAGCCGGGTTCCAGGGTTCGATTAATTCCTGGCGAGCTCTGTTCTCAACATAGTTGATGACGTTCGATAGCCCTCAATCCCCCCCCCCCCTCACTAGGTACTTCCAATGATTAGCCACTTCTCCAAGTGCTCTTCCGGCACTGAACCGGTTTCAGCCATTTCGGTATCCTGACGATAAACTTTTAGCAATCACAGGGTGCATTGGAGCAGAAATCGAAGGGCATTACTCAAGAGTGAAAAAAAAAGAAAAATATTCTCGATCGTTCGGTAGTGATTGATTACTTTGAGGTAATCTTTGTTCTTGGATTTCTCTGACGGTAGCTTGCCCCTCCAAGAATAGATCTTTGTGGTGTAGGATAACGATAGAAGAAGAAACACAGAGCAAAAAAAACTTATCCATCGTTCATCCTTCAGGACATTCGCGCTCAGCCCCTCTTCATCCCTTGATAACGGGTAACCCCCAAATGTGTGATGACGAGAGAACAATGCATTTTAGAAATTTTATACGTCGGCGGTGACGTAGCAACGCGACTAAATAAGTAAAAAACTGACATTTCAGAGGACGGGTGTGATTAAACTAGACAATGATGGACGGCGGTCTAAAAGAACCGGCCTACCACGGCTCGGCGATGATATGACAGCCACTAGCTGCGTAAAACATTATAAAACAAATTTTTTGGGATTGGGAAAACAGCCCTGGTGATTCAGCTATTGCAGCAACCAACGAAATGAAGACAACAAAAAACTTTCACGAAGCGACGCTATAGTTGGGCTCTTCACATCTTTTTCCGCTCGGCCGAGAAATTTTTGGTGAACTTGAAGGCCTTATTTATTGGCTGATACGGTGATCAAAAAAAAACTTTTGATACCAAAAAAACATATATGAACCGGAGTTCTTTTCCGATCAGTGGAGTTCTCTCCCGGATACAGTCTGCTGTTGCTCCTCTGCGCCAGGTGGATCTGATGAACCTCCTTTTCGATGCCCCGCGGATACCTCAAGATGTCCCATCCTGGGCGCTGCCCTGTCTTCCCTACCAACGCCAGATCAGCACGCCCGAGGTAGCCACAGTTCGGGCACGTAGCCTTTTTGTAGCCCCTCTGGCCACAACCGTAGCAGAGACGACCCCTGAAATGACTTCGGGACACTGAGGTCGTTTGTGTCCCGGCTTGCGACAGAGGAAGCACCTCCACGAAATGGGGCCAGAGTGAGGTCTTGGTTTCAATGCACCCTCCCTAAGCCACTCCTGGCGCTCGTCGAACTTTCGATGAGCTACGAAGTAACGGGGTACTACAGGGACGCGACTCAAGAAATCCGCGAGCGAACAAAAAGAAGGTGCCTTTCCTAATTCACCTGACTCTTGTGCGCTCTGGACTTGGCTGTCTGGAAAGTTCGACGGGCCTTTCGCTGCAGGGAGCTCATCTCCGGATGATACTGGCCTTTCTCTCCATGCTGAGTGCTCTTCCTGTTGCCTCTTTGTAGGTGTTTGCGGAGCCTCACGAGGGGCGACCCCGCTGGTAGATACGGTAGGCTCCGTTGGAGCAAAAAGGGACTCTGGGCCTTCCGGGGGCGGCTCCGACCCTCCTCATTCTGGGGTCTGGAGGGATGCCTCATAGGCTTTATATTTCTTCGTCCAGTAGCCCGAGGGTTTTATAGTGAATTCCGGGGTAAAATAACGTGGGTCCACAGACTCGACCCCCCGGATTTACTGAAAAGGATCGTACCAGTACTTGTAATACTGCTGAAGAAGGGGATTCTAGGTTTATTTCCTGTATCAAGCTAGTCGGACGCGATCAAAGGTTTCAAGTTCTTAACGTGTTCTTTACCAATAAATTTTCCCTTCTTGTCTACGAGAGTGAATACTACGAGGGATAGTCGGAGTTTGATCTTGAAAGGGCACTCGAATCTCTGCAATAACTTGCCCGTGACGCTGTCGATCCTGCTCGATAGCTTTCGGTTAGGCCTAAGGACTAGATCACCCACCCGGAAGCTCCTATCGTGTTTCTTGGCGTTATAATATTTAGCTCGAGTCTCATAGGTTTTATCCACATTCCTCCAAATAAGATCCCGTGACTGGTCTAGTCTAGTCACATCGTCTAACCACTCGTCGAAGCGAGGCTTCTGATGTTGCGTGCTCGATTCCAAGTGAGTTGATCGAATGATCTGAAATATGCTCGACAAATTACTTCATAGTATCACGGTAGAAGTCCCTTATACGCGTAGTCTCATTGTTCCGCTAGTGGCATCTCATTTTCAAGGTTACCGATAAGTCCCTGTAAAAACCTCAAGCAATCTTTTATGCTTTCGTTGGAACCCTGGCTTGGGTTGCCGTCAAAAGTAATTTTCCATTGGTTTAAAATTTTACCGAGATCCCTAGGTCTGCTATCTACCCTATCAAAATCATGATCGAAGTTTTGCTCGTTTTGTGATTTGCTCTACGTGGACGATCATTAGTGTCCCGTTTATAGGGCATTGAGCACCTATCCCGGTACCTGTTTTGAATCCAATTGCGGATTTTCATCTGCTTCCCTGAGTTCTTTCGCATACCTAAGGAATCTTTCGTATGCCGTCGAGTGATGGTCGTTAGAATTTCGGCGTTCGAAACTCGGAATCACTAGGTTGAGGTAGTCTGAAATTCGTTGAGGGTGACTTAGCCGTATATTTAAATATTGTTTTTTGATTTTGGGGCCTAACTGTGTTTTCGAGTGCCTCGAACTCTGTGTTTTCTGAAACATTTAGGCCTGGTGTTGCCAAAAATGTGCTATTAGCTCGCCCTGGCATGTTAAAATTGTCGATACCACTCGCTAGGTCATTGTCTGACCTGATTTCTTCGATTTCTGACAAATTGTTATTTAGGGACATATTTCTGTCTGAGGAAAAATCGCCTGAATGGGAATCCGCGATTATATTATGGAGGGTTTTCGGAATACCGAATATGTCTGAAAAGTGAACGCCGGCAATATTTGCGTACGCAAAAGTCATTTCCATTTTTGTGGGGTTCGGGAACCTGAAGGAATAATTCTTGAAGACAGCAAGCCTACTTGTGTATTTGCGAAAGTAACCGGACTATTTGTACCTTCGGCTGATGTGTTAGCCGTGGTTGGAATGTTAGTATTTCTCGCAGTTTTGTTTATCTAAATCATGTAATTTTTCTACATCCCGATGAGTTGCGTGCTGAGCTCGCGGAACGATACGAGATTCTCTGGAGTATAAAGATTGACCTACGTAATCTATTGCATTTTTCTGATCGAATACCAAGTGTGTTTCAATTCCGCGGGATTTGAAGCTGCTCAAATGTCTCCCTCTGATAATCCGAAAAGCCAAGTTATGACCGCACATGCCGTTAAAAATAACGGTAGTTCCCCTGAGAGTGACATTTTGTCCGTTCTGTAGATTAGTCACAAAGATAAATTTGCGTTAGAATTCATGAGACTTTAATTCCGAAATAACTATCCTGTTTGAGATCCAGGGCCCCTTTCAACATCAACTTTAGGGGCAGAAATTCAATTTCGCAAGAGAGGAAAGAATAAAAAAATAATTGAGGCGCGTTTCCATTGTTCGAATTTTCACTAACTTAGCTAGAACACTTCGGGTCACGTACACCTTATCATTGCGAGACAAGTGAAAAGAATTGCGAACGTATTAGTCAGCCTAAAACCTTCCGGGAGAGACGAAGAGAAAAAAATGTTATGCTGAGTTATGCAGTGATGATCAGGGGATTACAAAATTTTTGAAGTTTTTGAAGGACGGAATTGCTAAGAACATCGTTACGAACTTCTCAAATACAAAAAAAAAACCGAGCAATTCAGGTCACGTTTTGTTAGAACCTGCTTCATAATTTCACACAAAATATTGCACAATTGTGCCAACCATAAAATCAATAAATCGACAATCAAATACATATATCAATATACATCATAAATCAGAGGTACAAAAAAAGTAATCAGATTTTGGTATATATGTATGTATATAAATATATACACATATATACTAGATTTTTCTTTTGATAAACCTCGTGGAATTGTATATGGCGCTCTTGACAGCCGAAATGTATATTGAGAATTCGTAAAATTATACAAATTATTTAAACATGAAATTTGTATACGGTAAAATTCTTGAGTTTTCCCGATAATGCGGTAAAATGTTATCTATTTTTCGCGACCTAATGTGGAAGCTCTCGACATTTTATTTCACCTGTCCTCTCTGGTAGATATGGGTTCGAAATTATAAGAAAAAGTGCCTTCAATTAGGTTAGCAGCTGTTTAAGCGCCATTTTGTAAAGAGATTTCCCAGCCCGTTTGGAAATCTATGTGCTAAAAGAAGAGCAGAAATAAATAAATATATTTATATATAGCCTACCTCAGACCTAGACCCAAGTGGCTATTTTTGGCTCAAAATTGCTAGTTTTTAATTGATAATTTGAATCATTTTTTGTTGAAATAACGAACTATGTATTATATTTCCTATGAGAATTTATCTTTTTCAGTTGAAATTCGGTCAAAAGTTAAACAAATTTTGTTCAAAGTACATTTTTTTTGTAAAGATTCATCAGTTTCGTTTAAAATCTATCAGACGTACGGCATGCTGGTGAATTTCGTATAAATTTTGTGTTCCAAATAAACTAGAAGCAATTGTCTTTCGGATTTTCTGAGTGGTTTGAACGGTTTCTGTCAGAAAAGCGGAATTTTTGAACTTTTTGTCCTCGTGAGTTTCGAACTGACGCCTCCTACTATCATGGTGGCTTGTGGCATCTGCAGTGGTGCGATCACGAGAGGGACCCCTGGTCTGTTATCGTGATGAAAATGTACCATTTTAGTGCACAATGCTTTGCCACTTTCTAATGCCACTTTTTAATTGCCACTTTTTTTAGCCCGGGGTCAATGACGCCATGATAGAATCAGTAAGGCAAGTTCCAGAGGCATCACTTATACATGTGACAGCTTTATTTGGAAAGTTTCAGTGTAAATTAGATTCCTCAAGAAACCGCATGAAGTATAATATTATTTCAAACTCTCGACGCATAACTACGGTTGAAACGACTGATGCAACTAATGTTATGGAAATTCAAGAGGTTCAGGAAGTCACAAAGTAACTTTCAGTTAGTGAAATCAAATTGACTTCCCAGGCGACACACTTGGAGCCCAAGTGCAATTTTTTGGAGCAGGCTTCTCTAGCCAATGTAATAGAAATTCATGGTTTGCCTTTTAAACAGGGGAAGGACCTTTTAGCTGTCATAAATCAAATTGCAACCACTTTGAAGATTCCTTACTCCAAAGAGGGTCTTATTTCTATTTTCAGAACACAAATGTAGGAAAACAATGCTTTAGGTCAGTTCCGACCTCCTATTATAATTGCGAAATTTAGTCAGCAAGAGACTTGTTTTCGTTTTATTGAGAATCGAAAGAAAAAGCGAGATTTTTCGACAACAAAATATTGGCTGGTCTAGTGGGGAGGAAAGGATCCTTTACATTAGAGAAACTTCAACAAAATACAATGGACTGATATATAAGCATGCATTAATCTTGAAAAGATCTGAGAACATCAAGTTTTTACGGATTTTTGGTTGTGAGATCTTCTGCCGTAAGGAGGAAGGATCGTAGAAAATTATACTTACTCATCTTCATGATCTTGGAATTTGAACTGTTCTTTCATCTCATGGACAAGTTAAGCTCGAGCCACGTGAATGCTCAGTCTCTCTCGGCACATTTCCTTGAGCTTAAACATTACACAGCCACACACAAAAAAATAAGTGTCGTGATCTGCTGATGGGACATATATTTTCATATGGATTTTGACGTGCTGAAACTGAATCCGATGTTCGAATTTGCCCTACACGTCAGCGTTTCACCCCAACCTTGAAAAACTTGAAAAAATTGGTATTTCCTGTTCTGAGGATGAGGCATATCAATTCTTATATATTTTGAGGCGCTGAATCTTAATCCGCCGTCATAATTGGCCCAACGGGCCTTTGTTGAACCCTAAATTTGAAAAACACCTTAAAATTGCTAAATTGGCCTGTTTTGCTTGTACAAAATCGAACCAGACACATATTAATGCGTTTTTAGGGTATTTCTGTCTATTCAGACTATTTGACGATCTAACCAGGTAAGAATTTATTCATAAACTCAACACCGTCAAACATAACCTCAGAACATACCTCAAATATATGGAAATGACATTCTTTGTGCGCTAAAATTGGAACCTTACCACATTCCTATACGTTATTGTGGTATCCGAGTCCAATTTAATGGTTTTGTGAAACCTACTGGGTTAGCATATATTCCTAACCTCAAGACAGATCGTAATGTGCCTGAAGTCTATTTCCTTGTAGGATAAGACTCTCCATTAACCAAGTTACCCATTGATGAAGAGCTACATTCGCATCTTACCTGTGCCTGCCATGACCTCATGAACGCTGTTTACTCAGGGACCACGAAGTAAAAATCGGGGAGCAATCTCCTTACATGCGTTCTGACTGCGACAAACGCACCTTTATTGCCAAGCTCAGATGTTTCGAATCAGCATTATAGCCATTCGAACATGCGCATGGTCATCTGCTATCTCCTTTCCTCCCGCGAAAAGTGTGTGCGTGAGCACCACTCGCACAAATTTTGCTGGAGAAAAGGAGATAGCAGATGACAGTGCGCATGCCCGACTAATCAGCGAGTGAGCGCCACTTGCACACTTCTCGCGGGAGAAAAAGAGATAGCAGATGATAGTGCGCATGCCCGACTGGCTATAGTGCTGATTCGAAACGTCAGAGCTTAGCAATAGAGGTGCAATTGCCGCAGTCAGTACGCATGTACGGAGATCGGTCTCCTTATTATTACTCCGTCGCCCCTGGGTAAGCAGCGTTTATGGCGTCATCAACGGGTAATTTATGAATGGAGAGACTTATGCTACAAGAAAAAATACTTCAGGAATATTACGATCTCTCTTGAGATTAGGAATATATTCTAACCTAGTAGGTTTTACGAAACCGCAAAATTGGGCTCGGATTCCCCTATAACGTATAGAAATGTGGTGAGGTTTAAGTTTTAGCGCACAAAAAATGTCATTTCCATAGATTTGAGGTATCTTTTGAGGTTATTTTTGACAGTTTCAAGGTTATAAATGAATTTTTTCCTGATTAGCTCGTCAAATAGTCTGAATAGACTCATCTACGCTAGAAACGCAAAAATATGTATCTAGTTCCATTTTGTACAAGCAAAACGGGCCATTTTAGCGATTTTAAGGTGTTTTTTAAGGTTAGGGTCCAACAAAGATCTGTTGAGCCAATTATGATGGCGGATTCAGATACAGTGCATCAAAATACATAATAATTGATATGCCTCATCCCCAGAACAGGAAATACTAATTTTTTCGAGTTTTTAAGGTTAGGGTGAAACGTTGACGTTCAGGGCAAATTCTGACATCGGATTCAGATTCAGTGCATCAAAATCCATAGAAAAACATATGTTGCATCCCCAGATCACGACACTTTTTTTTGTGTGGCTGTGTTATTTTAGCACGTGCTCATACCATATTATCGCAGTGTCTGAAACTTGGCTTAACCTGACATCCCTTCAAGTGCAATGTTTTTGGAGGGCTGCATGCTCTTTCGCAAGGACAGAGAAGAGAGAGGGAGGGCGGGGTCTGTCTTGATATGCCTCAAAGTCTTTTGGGTTCAGTACTGAGAGTGAGTCCACAGGCTAATTATCCTGTCGCTGACTTTCTCTATGTTGAGGTCTATTTTGGAGGGGGGGGGGTCTCTAATTTGGATTATCTATAAACCTCCTAACGCTAACTATAGTGAAGAACTTGAATCACAAATATTTACACTTACTCCAAATTACAATAGTATAATACTTACTGGAGATTCGAACACTAATTTAAATTCGAATTGTAATCCAACTAAACCTGATGATGCATTTAATGAATTTGCGCCTTCATATTACCACGTTCTTGAAGAGAAATAGCCCCATGAATAACGGCAGAAATGAGAGAATTGATGAGGAAAAGGGACACGAAACGTAGATTAGCAAAAAGAACCAGGAATAGTAGTACACAAGTGGAATTTCGTAAACTTCGGAATCTTGTACAGACAAAAATTAGGGACTGTCACAACCAATTTAACTTCAACGCAATCAGAAATAAAAACAAAAATGAAAACATTTTTCATCTTTTTAGGCGCCTGCGTTCAATTCAACCCAAACAGGAATATCCTGATCAGAATTTCTCTGCTAGTAACTTCCTTACTACATTCATGTTAGAACCTATTGCGACGCAGCTTCCAACTGCCTCCTCCAATTTACCTTTGCTAACTTTTGATGAATATTTCTTTTTTTTTTTGACATAACCCCTGAGAGTTTCCTCAAGGAAGTA
The DNA here is from genome assembly GCA_011634705.1 of Andricus grossulariae. NCBI lineage: Eukaryota > Metazoa > Arthropoda > Insecta > Hymenoptera > Cynipidae > Andricus > Andricus grossulariae. The sequence goes on along the minus strand of JAABKJ010001144.1, from coordinate 6,248 downwards.
ACAGAAGTTAATTCTAATGCAATCGGTATAGATGGAATCTGAATAAAAATGATCCGGTTAGCTCTTCCAGTTATCTTTCCAAAATTATTGGAGATTCATGATGCATCTTTACAATATAGTATTTTTCCAGATATATGAAAAAAGGCACTAATTCAACCGACACCTAGAATTACCAGTCCTACTTCCACTGAAAACTTCCGACCAATTTCTATCCTGAATGCGTTATCAAGGCCACTTGAGCGAATTGTGCACAAACAACTAACACATTTTCTAGATATCAATAATTTATTAGACCCCATGCAATCGGGCTTCAGAGCCAAACACAGTGGACTCACAGCGTCCCTCAAAATCACTACTGATATTAGGCTGGCGATCGATAAAAATGAGATTACGGTTGTAGAACTTTTTGATTTTTGTAAGGCTCTTGACACTGTGAACCACAGTTTACTTTTACAAGAACTCAAATCATTCAAAATGTCCAATGCAGTAATAAAGTGGTTTGCCTCCTTTGCAAGAATTGAAGAGACTTCTCAGTCGGATCCAAGAGGACATAGATCAGGTCGTGCTTTGCGCTGAGAATAATGGCCTTGCTTTAAATCTCCTTTAAGGGTTGGTAATGTTACTATTGTTTTTCAAGACTCGGTCAAGGATTTGAGATACTTGCTGAACCGTACTCTGTCTTGGAAAGAGCATGTGATGGCTATTTCCCGGAATGCATGTAACCGTTTTATATACAATTTACAAAAAAGTGAACACATTACTCTCTATGAGGAGAGAGCAGGATTCTTGCTTGTGACTGAAAGAAGACAATTCTTTATGGGCAATTTGCTCTTTTTTTTTTAATCTGGAAATGAAGCTGCTCAGTACTTAAGTGAATATCTTACTTTTGTTGATCAAAATCATCCTAATCATGCCAGATTCCGTGAGAGAAACTTAGCTTCAAAAATACCAAGGCATGGAACATGTAAACTCCACAGATCGTTTATGGTCAGAGGGGCACGTTTATGGAGTAGAATACCACTAACTATCAGAGAAGCGCCTTCTCACTATCATTTTAAAAGCAATTTTTGAAAGTATTTATTTTATGATTCAAATAATTCACTCGAAATTACCCATTGGTAATAGTATTTAGTATTATGTCGACCTCTCAGTACTAATGTAGTTTTTGATCTTATTTAACACATATCCTATAAAGATATTACTACTATGTACTTCAACCTACAATTTTTTGATTCTAACGGCCTATGTTTAATATTAATTGATAGTATTAATTTACTGCTATATACACATATCCAGTTACTGTGCCACGATCTTAGTTTTAAGAATATCACTATGTATATTTTGTTCCTTACAGGGCTACTTAGCCCTAGGAACTTCTTTCAATAAATTACAATTACAAATTATAAAATCCATCATCTGATAGAAAATTACTCTTCCTGTTTGAAAATCACACTTCTGTTCAAAAATACATAATTTTATTTGAAAACTCATCTTTTTACGAACAAATGTACTTATTTTGTTAAAATTTCATCTTTTTCGGTTGGAGATTCCCCTGTTTTCGTAGAAAATTCAACTATTTGTTTGAAAGATAACTTTGTTGTCAAAAATTCATATTGACGGATTGAAAATTTAACTATTCTGTGAAAATTGGTCTTTTTGGCTCGAAAACTCAACAATTTGGTTGAAAAATAACCTATTTTGTTGAAAAATCGTCTTTTTTCAATGAATTCTACTGTTTTTGATAGTATATCGGAATCTTCTTCAATTATTATATCAACTATTACATTTTTCGTTAGAAATTATTTTTTGCATCCAGAAAAATTCAACCATTTCGTTAAATTTAAGATTTATAATTTTAGTGGAAAGTTCGTCTTTTTCGGTAAAAAATCTTTCTTTTTGGTTACTTTTTGGTTACATTATTGTTACTTTTCGCTTACTTTTTTGAGAGATATAAGGTTACTTTTTTCTATTTTACGAAGCTTGAGCAGTTCTGAGCCCTGTCCATGTCCAGGTTTAACAAAAAAATCCTTTTTGTCACGCTTAATTGCTTGTTGCCAAGGTTCAACCTCATTTTCTGGGACGGAGAAAAACAATTCTTTCACTCTGTTCGAGCAGGTTGAGTCGTACCCTGATCGACAGTTCACAGCTATACATCAATGCCTTCCATTTTTATAACACATTTATCCGTAAATGAATATAATACGGCAAATAGACGATAAAGTTATGACATTTGACGAGTTTTCACATGCAAAATGATAATAGACAACGAGCAGACCGGGCGTTGCAGAGGTGGAGCCAATGTTCCACGACTCGCCGCTCTTCACAAATTGTGCCGCTCTTTCCAAATTATATGGTTCAATTCAAAAGGATTTCAATATGAAATTGTTTAACTTTGACCACATCTCTCTGAATCTAAATTAGAATAATTTCACTCACTTTTAGAGAAATCCTGTTTCATCTATATTTGAAGAAAAGTGAGACTCTGAAGATTAGTAAAAATTACTAATTCAATTAGTCGAAATACGTTCTGATTCAATGATGGGAAAAAAAGTGAAAGTACAGTTTTTAAAGGTATCTTTCGCCCTTTCCATTGATCTGAAGCAATCGAAAAAAATGAAAAAGGAATATTTGTTTTTTCTTTTTTCAAACTCAAAAGAAAGCATTTGGTTTACCCTGAAAAAACATTAGGGTTGGAAAGTAAAGCATTAATTTATTATCGACAAAAATTATTTTTCAGTTTCCCGGTATACACAATGACGATGGCGTACGACGCTAAATTTCGAAGAGATTATTTTCACCGATAAAAAATTATGTTTTACTTTTGATTCTCAATGTTTTTAATTGAATATGTTTTCTTCAATGATAAAAAAGTACAGGATTGCCGAAGCAGTCAGAATATTCTTTCAAACCACTACAGGCTTATTGTCATACATAAAAAATAGAAATCTCAACGTTTAAGCTCGAATTTGTTAAATGGAAAAACCTAAGCTGTCATGTCTGATACAAAAAATAAAAAAAATATGCATCATATCGAAAAAAGCCAAATCTCTTTTTGACCTCCATTTCTTGAGCTCAAATATATATATATTTTTTTTTAATGCCTGAAATTAATAAGACAATCACAAAAACAAGCTAAATGTGAGAAATGCATATCGGAGCGCGCAGCTTGCGGTAAAAGTGTGGCCGCTGGGAGCAGGCAGATTTTTTGCATCTGCTTCCGAAAAAGACAGGCTGTAGTATTCACAAAAGATTAAAACCATTCGTCTAATAATACATTGACTTTATTATGTAATTACCAGTTACATGTAAAATTTCAATCAGACCTTGGATCATTAACAATATTATATTTTAGTTTTGAATTTCTCTTTAAATTAATGTTGTTGGGGATTGTGGTTTTCACGACGGGTTACATGTTCTACTTTATAATTTATCATGATTGTGCGGCTGGGACCTACTGGGATTTCAGTAATTTCATTTGGGGTCAATAGGGTAACCTTGCCGCTTATCATGTTTATTTTCGCCCTTTTTTTAGCGCGAGCACTACCATAATACACTCCTTCAAGAACATTATGAGTCTCCAATATTGCAAACACGTCACCATCCGATGTAGATAATACAATTTCTTCTTGTGTTCCCATACGCCTATACGTAGAAGATCCTGTTTTTATTTTAATTGACATATCGTTAGGAAAAGTGTATCTTCGAAGTTGAAATATCCGATGTGGATTTGCATAGGCAGTAAGCCTAATAAATCTAAGTTGCTCAAGATCACATCCATGTCCGTCAGAAGAAGGAAGCCTAGTAGTAGGCCCTACGGACCTAGCTGGAGGCAACGTGAAATTGGCAAGAGGCGACCTGGACCTCACACGAAGAAGAGGCTCGGATGGAGGAAGAGAACTCTCAGGCGAATGATTTCTGCCACGAGGAACACCAGGAATGGGATCGCCATTAGGGAGACACTCAAACTGCGAAGTTAATTCTGCAAAAAGAGAGAATTATCCTTTTTTTTCGTTGGTATTTCACGAACCCTTTTGTAACAATATTTTATTTTATGCTCCTTTTTTGAAATGGAATAGTTTTACAATCAAATATGAACATGTGCATCACGTAAGCATCTCACAAAAGTCGACTTCAAATTGAGTTTACGAAAATGAAAAAAGCTGTTTCTCGGCTTATCAATATGAATTCAAAATTTTATCAGTTTCACGTAGAAAAAAATGTGATTTTGTATCAAAGTAACTTGAAACTGAAATTGTTAGGTATGAATGCTGAAATTACTGAATGCTTGGATTCACTCAATAAACAATATTTTGCAAATAACTGCCCACTTGGTAGGCGAAAGCATCTCCATCTTTTAGTTGAATAGCAATTCTTCGCATTGAATTTATAAGTGAAGACATCGATGAAAATTGCTTGAACAATTTTTGAACTTTTATACTAATCTCTGTGACTGACTCAAAATCAAATGTATTATTTTTAGCGATATCTTTACTAAGGTAGCGCATTAAAATTAAAAGTTCAATTTTCCGGCTATCACAAAAAATTAAAACCCAAGCAAACCTTAAATTTCAATTTTTCGCCCCAAGAATTGATTATAACAATAGTTATTTTAAGCTCTTTAAATATTTTTCTGACTAATAACTATTCGTACAATAATTCATCAGAGCTACTGTGCAAACAAAATTTTATTTTACACAGATTGATCTTGACTAAGAGATAGCACTTGAGATAAATGGTCAAATAACAGAAGTGTGCCTAATTTAGAATATCATAAGAAAGATAGGATATGTAAAATTATATATATATATATATTATCATCTTTTGCAAAAACTGATACATGTAGGATTTAAATTTTTGTGTATACAAGCTCAATTTCCGCTATTCATTTTAACTTATGCGGTAGGTGTAAGGTCTTCTATGATATTTTTATCAAAAAGGGTTAATTGTAGATTAAATTATCAAAATGTTAAATTGAAGATACTGAACAAGTTTCTGCAATACTTACCAATATAATCAAGAATAGCGACGAAAATTAAGACCGGAGTACGAAGGTTCCTCATTTTTTCAAAATGTTGGAGAAACTGATTGACGCAGAATTTTGTGAACAGCGTAACTGATGAATATTCTCATTTGGTGTATATATAATATGTATGTACTGTTCTATTATATTTGGCTTTTCCTCTCCTCAAGAATATATTGTGAAATTTATAGATTTCGGGTTTCTTGACAAATGAAAAGTGTTAGTCAGCATGACACTTTATTTTTTCAGTATTCAGTCCCTCGCACGTGTATTATTATTTTACCTTGAAAAACTTAGTTTGTTTGTATATAAATGTAAATTCATTCAGATAGTTTATATCTACAGTTTTAGAAAGGAATTGATTTCAAACCAAGGCAAATAATTCAAAAATCTGCAGATAATTTAAAAATTATCAAATAATTTTTTTTAACCTAAAAAATTTGAAAATTTGTACAATTTGAAACTTGAAAATTTAAAGCTTAGTCAATCATTTCAAGTGTTTATTTTTTATGAAATTTGTTTCTGTAATGTTATCGCCGAAGTTTGAGAGTTTTCAGCCTTATTATTTACAATTTTTTGTTTAATTCAACTTTTTAAATTAAGAGTATTTAAAGAAATATGCCTTTATTTATATGATAGTGATGAACATTACAACCAGGAGATTTTTCAAATTTTTAAAAGTTTTAATTATTTTTTCATCAATTATTCAGTCTTTTTACATTCTCATCATATTGAGAAGGTATTGGTTTTATGTGAAAAATGACTTTCGTGGATTTCATGAAATGTCGACGTTTTGTGGCCCCCTGAGTCAGAAAAATAGATTTTACGTCGGGGTCTGTCTGTCTGTCGTTGTCGTCGTCGTTGTCGTCGTCATCTGTATACCGGATAATTTTTTAAGACTATTGAAACAACCTCCTGAATTTTTTTGAAAAATCGAAAAATGAAATTTTGATTGACAAAACAAATAATAAACAATCGAAAATTCCATTTGGCGCTCAAACTATGCAAGGTGCAGAAAAAAATTAATTTAGCAAAAATTGTGGCCCCAAGAAGGAGCTATGAATCATTTTTGATATGATGCATAGTTTCTGTTTTATTCGTAAAAAACCACATTAAACATTAAAAAATACATTTGTGGACAAAAGTTGCTTTTCCGAAAAAGATTAAAAACTCATCCAAATTTGTCATCAATAATTTCTTGATATGACGCGTAGTTTTGTTTTAATCG